>CANUEP010163612.1:0-157761 GCA_947857235.1 Jatropha podagrica
TCTATCACGCTCTCTAACTTTAGATATCTCGTTGTCGCTGTCTCGCTAGATAGATATATATATATATATATATATATATATATATATATATATATATATATATATATATATATATATATATATATATACAGTAAACCTCAATGCTGAAAACCTAAGAGCCAAAATTCAAATGAACATTTCACCCCAAGGGGTCAAATGGCTTTTGGTGAAACGGAAAAAATATATAAAAAAGAAGAAATATATCACACATGCATATAATGATCATATATAATATACTGTGAATTATATATACACAACTTGTTTTATTTTTATTTTTTATTCCGTTAGAAAATTCTTGGGACCACACGTCGGTCTTATTCATCAGGTTAGCATTTCAAATCTTTTTTTTTTTTTTTCCAAATCTATTTGATCGTGCATTATTTAAAAAGCATAGTTTTATTATTATCTTTAGAAATTGAAATGATATTGCATGTAGCGGTGGAATTCATTTATTATTATCTTTAGAAATTTAAATTATAATGCATATGCTTAATAATTTAAATGTGTAATGTAGAATTAAAATTTTTATTTTAATTCAAGGGAAATATCTCTTAAAATAGGAGGTGAAGGAAAAATAAAATATATTCAAATTACGATGGCCAGATCATCATTTTATCATATTAAAAAATGACTTGCAAATATTTACTTTTGATCAGTTTCTGCTGTTGCTGATCTAAATTCCATATAATAATAGTATAATAGCTTTAAAAATAATTAAAAATTGCCAGATTATGGATTAAAAATAATTAAAAACTTTACTTATTATTAATAATTAGTCAAATACCCGCCTATTGCACGTATAATTTTAAAAATTTTTAAATAATATTACTTTTTAACGGCCATATATTATTTTGAGTGAAAAAATTGATAATATAAATAGTTGAATTGAACAAATAATAAGTGCAATGAATTTATTATTAATATAATAAATTTATTATTTAATTTATTAATTATTGAAAAGAAATAAAAAAAATCAATTGTCATGGATAATAATTTGTTGACAATAGAAAATGCAGAGTTCTATAATTTAATTTTTTTTTAATTAAATAATCAAATAAAAAGAAAAAGGCGCATAAACAACTACATTTCTTAACATTAACATTGTACCACATCATTAAATAAGATTCAATTTTTATATATTTATATAGATAATTATTATAATAAAGCATTTATATGATTAGATATATTGGTACCAATAGAGTTCTTCTTTTGTCCATTGGCGGCGACAATGGTTTTGTGATCATGTGTGCAGAAAAAAATTCAAAAAGAGAAAAACATAGGAAGAACATAAACAACAATATTCAAGAGGTATGCAACTTATAAAAAATGCCAAAAGCCATTATTTTTAAAGTTATAAAAGCCCCAACATTTATAAATAAATCATTAATAAAAAGAGAGTACCAAAAGCCATTATATTTAAAAGTCTTCAAAATTCATAAATTAGAGAGGTAATTTTCAATGAGCTATTGTATTTATATTCATAAAAAGTAAAAATTATAAATTAGAGAGAGTGAGAGAGTGAGAGAAGTAAAAAAGACATATTTTCTCTCTGAAATCCTCAATTTTTTTCTAATCAAATTAAAATTAAATATTCAAAATTTAAAAGTATCCCATTAGCATTCAACAAATCTATATATATAAATTTCAATAATTCCAAGTAAAATTGACTAATTGCAACTAATTTCAAGAACTTCAAAATTTAAATGAATTCTCGTCCATTCGACACCAAATTAACATATATAGGAAGACGAGTCGAGAGAAAGGAAGGTAAAGGGAATGGTGGAGTGCCCACAGAATGGTGGCATACACGTCACAGTGGTTCGTCTTTTTGGTTACTCGATCTATCTCTAACTCCACTACAAAGACCCTTAAGGAGTGCCATTATCTCGTTCGTTTGCTTTCTATATATATATTGAGGATAACTTCACCACCACAAATATAATGTTTGTTAGTATTATTGATACATACATGCACATGATGCCATTTTCTACTTTAGATATCCTCCTTCCTTATCATTTACTATATTTCTGCATCTGCTCTACTATGTTTGGCTCCTTCACCACCATCTCTATTTTGTCAGTGGATTTACAAACCAATCAACTCCAATTATATATTTTCTATCTAATCAACCTCCAAAATTAAAAAGTCTTTACTAGATTCCTTAGCTTCACTCTTCAATTTTCTCCATGCTTCTACGTCAAAAGGCACACACGAAAAGCATTGAGTTTTGCTCATTCACCGTCTAAATATATTTCATATCCATAGTGATGCTAATATATTATTTAATTTACCTATTTCATGCGATTGATAGTCAATTTATATTAATATATAGGCTACATAGGTTTCATAAGTATTGTTATATATATTTGATAAGAATTTTAATCTAACAGTTGACAGAAATTCAAAACAGCTACTAATGTCGTTAATCACATTTTGAAGAAAAGTTTCCTGTCAATTACCACTTGATTTAAGATTATTTTAAAACAACCATAAACAAGGTAATGTTTTATTTCCTATCAAAACAGCTATTAATATTTTTCGGATTATTTTATTTATAATTATTTAAAAATAATAATTTTTATTAAATATTATTTAAAAATTTTAATCAATATTTTTATTTATATAATACGTTATAATAAAAAATAATATATTCATGATAACGATAGAAAAATGCACATAATACATCATAATGTATAAAAAAATAATTAAATATTAATGATCATTTTATATCTTCACAATTGCTATAAAAAGTTTACCGAACACTCGCTGACCATTATCAACAGCTAAACCAAATAGAACCTTATATTATATTTAGACCATATCTTTAAAAAACTCCTTTAAAAATAAATATCTTCATGTGATCATTTTATCTTTAATTATTTTTATAAATAATTGTTAGATGTCATTATAATTTTTTTTTTAATCATTCGGTATTTGAAACTCGCTTATTCGATTGGTCCGAATTCACATTTGATAGGCTTACAAAGTAAGGCAAAAAGGCTCTTTTCTAATGTTTAAAGAGATTTCATACTCAAAACCTCTAGTTAGGAGAGAATAAATTTCTATCATCCCATCTCACCCTTTAGGATATCATTATAAATTATTTTATTAATATTTTTTCTTTACATAACATATTAAACTAGAAAATAATATACTGAACTTAAAATATAAAAATATATGCAAGGATAATAATTTATAAAAAATAGTTATTTTATGTTTCAAACTTTCAACAGCAAACATTATTAAACATTTATGAATTAGAAACTATTATATTAGGCATCGACAATCACTGTCAACTGCCATATGCTTAATATTACTATTAATAATTTGTCTCTTAGAATAATATCTGATTCCACCTTCAGTTTACTTAGTGGGAAGGGGGGTTCACTTACACGACTCGTTAATAGTTCGTTCCTTTCTTATTCCCTCCTTTACAAGTTTTGTCTTCTTCTTCTTTTTATTTTCCTTTTACTTACCTCCTATGTGGATGGCCTTTACTAGCAGAAGAGACAGTACAGTACCATCATTTCTTCTAAATGAATACAGATTCCCTTTCATGGCTAAAATTTTGAACTCTTCTTTATTTAGTAATTTTCTTTTCAAATTATATTTCCAGTGTAGGCAATTTAATTAATGAGAATCAAAGTGCAGCCTTTCTGATATAACCTTTACTTTATAACGGAATAACAGAGCTCTATTATATGAACAAGAAGTCTCTATTTTCAATTAAAACAAGTGCCGTGCATTGTAAGAGACGCCCTTAATGCAATATCTTTGTGCCTATCAAATACTTAATACACTATAACTAAACTATTTCGAAAAACTGAAAAAAGTAAACAAGGGAGGCTGATTATGAAAGTTACATCTACAGATCGATCTATTACTTTGGTTATTTCTTTATAGTGGCTGACATCAGGAGCATTTGGCATCTTATCACAAAATGAGCAATCGAGCATGCGTGCACCAAATGTATGGTGAAGATGCAGATGGGGAATTTTATTATAGCAAAACATTTTCTTAAAAAAAGAAAAGGTAGTTAATAATGGATACTTAGTGGTATAAATACATGTACGTACACCTAAATGGCCAAGCACCACAAAGTAGGTGGATCAAAGCTTTCTTTTTCTAAGAAAAAGCGCTGGAGAGACAGGCACCAAGGGAGAAAAAAAAATGAAAATGATGCAAGACGAAATCAGAAAGGGTCCATGGACAGAACAGGAAGACATGCTCTTGATCAACTTTGTGCACTTATTTGGAGATCGACGATGGGATTTTATTGCCAAAGTTTCAGGTTTGAAGGTGGCGGGAGGAAAATAATAGGTATGCTTATCTGGAGATGGGTGGTTTTCTCAAGGAGCTACCTTTAACCGCCTGGTTTTGTTGTAGGTTTGAACAGAACTGGCAAAAGTTGCCGGTTGCGATGGGTTAATTATCTGCACCCTGGTCTTAAAAGAGGGAAGATGACTCCCCAAGAAGAGAGACTTGTGCTGGAACTTCATGCCAAATGGGGAAATAGGTTTGAGAAATCTTGTCCGTTCTCCCTCATTTATTTTTTTCTGTTCTAAGCAAATTCTTTTCCCTAGTTCAGAACTTTCTGATTGTAATTTGCAGTATGTTATAAAATGTTCAGAAATATTGAATTTTCCTCTCCTTTACCGTTCACAAGTCTTTTTAAACATAGCAATCCATTAATTTTTTCTGTTCCGGAAAACTTTTCCATCTAGTATTAAATGGTATATCATTTGCAGATGGTCAAAAATTGCTCGTAAATTACCAGGACGAACTGATAATGAGATAAAGAATTATTGGAGGACTCATATGCGAAAGAAGGCTCAAGCAAGGAAGAGGGCCATGTCTCCATCACAATCATCTTCCAACAGCTCCCCAACATCAAATATTACTACTGTGAATTCACCGCCTTTCCCAGAGACTGGAGAAGCAAGCTTTTACGACACAGGGGGGGCTGATTCATCACCTTCAGGAGAAAAAAATAACGAGACAACACAAGGAGGCGAAAAAGGGTACTCAATGGATGATATATGGAAAGATATTGAAAACACTATTGAACCAGTTTGTAATGGGTTCAGTGAAGAAGTTTGCAATTTCACTTGTCCTTCACTTGTTTCTCCACCTTGGGATTATTGTCCAGACACCCTATGGAACATGGAAGAAGAGAGTAAGACGTTTGTTCCTTATGAGTATGGGACGCTGTTTCTAACTGGCTAATCAGAAATTCTTTATTTTTACTTCTTCATAGATGTCATGTTTCTTTGAGGAAGCTCTAACCTGTATAGTTTGGGTTTTCTCTAAGCTTTCTGATGTGCAATCATCCTATGCATAACCTATGTTCTTGTGTTTTGTGTTTTTTCACTTTTCAGAGAGGGAGAGAGAACCTTATCAAATCTCCTGTGAGGAGATTCTTATGTTCAATGATGTATAATACAACTTTTAAGTTTTAATGTTGGAATGAAGCTGGTGCAATGTTAGAATCCCCAAAATCTATCAAATACACACATTTAAAATACAAATATAGACGCAAAGCCATGGGACATAGAAGTATGGAACAATGGATTATAAATTAGCAACTGAATTTGTTCAGACATCTTTCATGATCCTATTATCAGTAAAAACAATTCTTTTTATCTAGCTCATTAGAAAACTAAACATGGAAAAGCTAATGCAAATGATTTCCATTTTCCAACTGGTTAACATTTCTCCCAAGATCTGTGGAGCCCCTACATGCCTATGGTAAACTGCATAATAATCTGAAAGTAATTTTCAATTACTCAACCTAGGAAATAAGATTCTTATATTTTCCAGCCTTTCCTATGATATGCACATTATTAAAACAAGGTAGATGAATCAGCAGTAGTGATTTAATCACTAAACAGGACCGATCTGTTCGTCAAGTTCAGAGTAATTGAGCATAGGTCTGCAATAAGATATGTATTTGAATGAAACTAAAGATATGTTTTTTTTTCTGGGGAATGGAGCTAAAGATATGTTTTTTTCTCTTTTATCCTCATGCAATAAGATAATAGCTAGTGGTAAGCCCCTAAAAACCATTATATATTTAACAAATTATTTATTTATACCAGTTGAGCATTTGCATTCTTTTGTCCAATGAAAAAAGTCCGCAGAAAAAAGGGTTAAAAAAAAGGAAAGCAAAGCAGAAAAATGAATTAATGCTTTCATTTCGTCAATATGATTTTGACATGCAACTTTCGATAAAATGGTCCCTTAATACCACTAATGTCAACACGGCACTAAGAAGGCCATCCAATCCCTAAGCAAGGACTGAGGAGAAGACAAGCCGAAGGGCTAAGCATTGCACTTAATATTTTAATACGTTATCTTCAGTCCTACTGTTTTCCTGTGGCCCATTACTATTATCAAATTAAGAATCATTAGGTTTAGGTTTAGGTTTTAGGTTTTCAAAAGAGCGGCAGATTTTAGACATTCTCTTCCACTAAAATTATTCCCTGCCATTGTCTGGGTCAAACGCGTCACAGTGGAAGGCTGCTTCCATTAGTTTATATTATATATCTGTATTTTATTCACTTGGGTTGAACAGTTAAAATTTTACCAGGCAACCGTATTCTCGGGGATTCAATTTTTTATAGTTGGATACATAAAAATCCAAATAAAAGAGTGGGTAACTATAACTATCTGTATATAGTGGAAAGTCAAGTATGCTCCCTCCATATTCATAGTTCAACCAGTAATATAATCTCTAGCTAGTGTTTCTGTTATAGGGTTCCCTCTCTCCAAATCAAAATCCGCAAAATGACATTCTCATATTTGGCATCATTTCTAAATCCACTTAAGTTCCAAAATCATTATGAATACAGGCACAGAGATTAAATATAAGGCTGTATTCTGCTAACAAATCCTCAGGTACCTACTTCTATTTCAAGTCCACAATACTAATAATGGAAACATGGAAGAGGTGATTTACTGGTGTTTTGTTCCCCTTATAAACCAAACATGAAAAATGGATAAACAATCACTGTCTTCACTGTCCATTTTCACCCTTCAAGATCTGCCAAAAAAATGTATCATGAACTAAGTCTGCCGTAAAAATAACGAAACTTCGTCCACCATTGCCACGACACTGGATTTTGCAAACTTCACTCTCCAAATCATTGGCTAATTTCACTTGAACTGTATCGTATTATGTTGAGCATTGACTCGCCTAATTTGAAAGGGAAAAGACAGGAAGCAAACAATAATGCTATCCACAAACTCTATTTTACAATGAGACCTTGATATTGTCGTGTACTAGGACCGCCAACTCATTTGATGCGGTACAAGATGTGGGGATAACTTTTTTCTAGATAATTTTCTTTTGTATTTAATTATTTCTTTTGTTACTGAGTTTTTTATTGCATTTTATTTTCTTGATTTCAGGAATTTCAAGGTTTTACCATTTTAGCAGTTGAAGTTGTACAAAATGAAGGAAAATGATCCTCATAGCTGATCTTAACCAGATTGAGCTGTAGTAAAGTCCTATATAACAGCAAACAGGTAAAGAATTAGACATTAGGAATGTTCATTTCTTGTCCTTTTTTTTTCCTTCACTTCCTTCTTTTTTTAAGAAAAAGGGGGGGTTAACTTCAAATGGTCATCCACGAAGTATATATAATTAATGATTTGAGGAAAACATGAACTAAACACATCACCAAACATATTAGAAATCGATGCTCTAGAGGGTATATTGAACTCATGGAATACGAAGGGAAGAGAGTAGACATTATCAGCAAATATGCATATGTGATTAATCAGCATTATCTTGTTTCCTTCAAGAAGTTTTCTCCAAGAACAAACTAGAGGTGCATTAGGATCTAGGAGAAGGTACTCCTTAATTGACTAATTTTCTTGTTAATTAACTCTGGCGCGCTGCGGCTAAGTCCCAGTCCCCTTTCAATGAAATTAAATCCGAAATATGAATATTACACTCTACAGTCACAAGCAACACATTTCATCCTACCAAATTTTCTAGCATAATTGAATAAGAAATACATAAACTAAACAGCCTAACCTAAATTCACAAATCACGTACCTAACAACTAATGAGGGCTTGCGTGTAATCCATGACTAGCTTACCCAATGCAATGCCAAACCTAACCGTAATTTAATTATCAACATACTCACAGAGTTACAAATAATGCATAATGTAATAAACAATTTAGTCAAATTAGAAAAGCTGGAAAACAAAATTATCCCTCATCGTCAATATGAATCAGATGATTACCATAGGTTAATGAAGAAACCAACTTTCTCCAGCTAAAGTAACACAAACCGGAAAAACAAAATTGAGCTGAATTTAATTACCTTGGCACGTTCTTAGCTGATACCCTAAGCAGCAAAGATTCTTACATGCCGATCATATTTACGCCTGCATTCAACAAGAAAATAAAATCGCAGAAAATAAATTGCATATAAAGGCAAAAGGAGAGGAAATGAGATGGACTGTTGAAAACTTGAAATTGCTAGTAAGTATGTATCAAGGTTCGAGAGTGATTACTTGCCTTTAGAAAATGTAGAGCATGTATGCTAAATTGGTGTTATTTGTCTGCTTGGTTGCCGAGAACAATTGAAAGAAGAAAAGAGGAGGAAAAGAAAACCATAATTCTAGTAGAAAGTCATTCAAACAATCTATTGTGAAATAATTTTCCTACAATTTCTCATAAACCAAACATCTAATCTGATGAAGCTTGTAGAATATCCGCAGAACTTTCTACTGCCTTGCGCTTCCCGCACCGATTCAAAATTAGTAATTGGGGATGTTTCGAGAACTTGCCCAGTAAAGCGAAAGTAAACGACAGCGGTTTAACTATTTAATTTTTGGAATTGAAGCGTTTCCCGCGCTAGCAATTCTATGAAGTGGGAACGGTAACGTTTTATCCAGAAGAGGAAAATCGTAAAAGGTGTACACTTTATTGTCTGCTCCTTCTTCTTTCAAAATGAGCAATTTTAGTCCCCGTAAGCATTTTGTTTTTCATCAAACTTCAAGATTTTATTAATGATTTTTTCTTTTTTAGAGATTGAATGATTTAACAAACTATATAATTATATATATATATATAACAAACTAATATTTAAAACCAATTAACATACAGACTAATTAACCATAAGACCAATTAACCAAACCATAACTAATATCTTAAAAATAACAACAAATTAATCAAAATTCAGAATTTTAACTAACAAAAACAAACAACAAAACATAAAAACAATATAAACAAAAACAAATTAATCTTAAATATAAACAAATTATAATAAACAGTTAAAAAAAACCAAAATAACAAATTATAACACAAAGTTAACTGCAGATTAAAAATAACTAAACATAAATAACAATAAACAAAAAGTTAACTTCAGATTAAAAAGAAACAAACTAACAATAAACAATAAATAAAAAATCAACTAAACATAAGTATATAAATACAAAAATTTTAAAGGAAAAAAAATAATGCAAACCATCATTAACAAAACTTCAGATTATAAATAATGAAAAAAAAAATAACTTACCTACTCAACGGCTGAGACGACGGGCGAGAATGGCAACGCAGATGACAGGCATCAGAATGAGACGCAAGGAGAGAGATAATTGAGAGTGAGAGAGGAGACAAAGGAGGCATGAGATTGATTTTGAAGAAATAAAAAATTAGTCTCACATGAGAGAGTAAGGCGACTAAAACGCCTTAAAAATTTATCTACCGATAATATCGGCTACTAATATTAGTAAATCGATCGGTATTTTAATTGACGTAGCAAATAGTCTCTGATGATAAGGTATAAAATCGATCACTAATCCATCGTTAATGCATATGGAATTTTGGTCATCACACTCGTCGCAACGTGGTCACTCATCTCACTATAATTCTCGCCAATTTCCATCAAATCTTTGGCGCCAAATATGGTGACGGATTATAAAGTGATTGCTTTTCAGTCACTAAATTTTCATTGACCTGTAGCTAAAGTTGGTGCCAATTCATGGCGTGAATATTAGCGACTGATGAAACTTTGGTCGCTAATTTTATCACTAAAGTTATCGCTAGTTATAGCTGAATCGGTCACTATTATTGTAGATTTTTCTTGTTAATCGTCTGTCGTTATCCATTCCATCGCTAAATAGCGACAACGATGCCTCAGTCGCTAATGAGTGCTTTTTTTTGTAGCATTTGTTTGCATATTTAAAATTAGTAAAAAATACTAAAAATTTTAATTAAGCATAAAAATTTATAATTTTAGATATTTTAAAATTTTATTGTTAAATATGAAAAAAATATAAAAAATAATATAGTTATCAATATTCGATAGTGTTGAACATCGATAATTGATAATTAATAAATTAAAAATATAAGATTATATTAAGTTTGTTAATTTCTAGAAAATATTTTCTATTTTTAAAAAATATATAGAAAGATATTTTCCTTAAAAATGATTTAATTTTTTTATCAAACAAATAATTTACATTGACCAATGTACTTCAAACATTGAAAAATTTTAAAAATATTTTTAAACAAGTTATTTTCAGAAAACAAATGAATTATAACTTTCAAACTTTATAAACTTTTTTTATAAGTAAAATCATTCAATAAGTAAAATCAAATAACAACACTTATCCCACCACTCATCAATGGCCATCCTTCAAGTTCTAGGCTTTCTTCTTTACAAACTTATGATTTTATTATTTAATTGGTAGGATTATTATCTTTTCATTTTATAAATAATAAATAAAATATAATATTTTTACCTTTAATTCTTAGAGCAACTCCATTGTTAGTGTGAATTGTAGCTGACGTGTTATGTAAAATAAAATATGTGAATAATGATGTTGTTAAATGTTTACTCATAGATAATGAATTTTTAAAAACTCTCTCTAATTCATTAGTTTTGAATATACTTTCATTTTTTTTTTTCTTTTTTTTTTCCCACAATTTAATATGCAATTAATTACCATAAAGTAATAAATATTAACATTGTCTAAGAGACTCTCTAGAAATAGATAGTGTAGTAGACAATGTTTATTGATTTTTTTTATACATCAGCATTGGAGAATATTTTTCAATAAATTTTTCTATTTTTCTGATATGGCAATTAAATAAGAGCAATCCACATTTTACATCGTAATTGCTTTTAGAATTACCATTCAATTTCGAATGTCTACTTTTTTTTTAATATATTGATATTTTAATATTTAAAATTAATAAAATTCTAAGCATGAAATTAAATTATAATTTTTATAATCTAAAATATTAATTTTAAAATTTATATAAATTATGAAATAATATGTATTAAATATAATTTATAAATTTAAACTATAAAGAATGATATATAATAATAAAATAATCCGTACAATGGCCTAGTTTATTTAATAATAAAATAATCCGTTCAATGATATTTATTTTTATAATAAAAGCAATAATAATTTAACTGGCAATGCTTTTTGTAATATTTAGACTTACCTTTTTTTTAAAAAAAATAATGTTAAATTTACCTCTTAAATTTGGAGGTAATATATCTTCTGTTTAACTTTTTATGTAGTCATCATCCCAAACTTGCATTTTATCAAAATATAATAAAATAATATTGTCTGATTAAAATCATTTTAGGATTGTTTTAGATGTTTTATTTTAAAGTAAATAGTTTTTGTTATAAAAATTATTATTTTATCTTTCAATAAAAGTTAAATAAAAATGATTATATAAAAATTTGATTTTTAAAATTAAGAATTATTTGTTATGGTTATATTTAGACTTATTTCAAACACGATTTGAAGCATTAATATTAAATTATTGAAACAACTGCAAAATAATAAATTTAATAAAAAAATACATAAATATATAAATTCATCTTTATAACTTAATTCCTGTGATGGTTTAGAGTTTATAAAAAATTTATTACAAAATTTGGTGGTATTACATACTTTTTCACCTTTGCCATAACAATTCTTAAAATTTTTATTTTTATATCTATTAATTTAATATATAATTAACAAAAAATTTTATTAATAAAGTGTTCAATAAATATAATTTTATAAATTTAAAAATAATTAAAAGAGCTATATATATATATATATATTTATTTTTTTATTTTTTTTTTTTTTTGGTTTTGAAAAATTGAAACAGAACACTTAAAAGACTCTGCACCTTTACTCCTCCTTCCACAGGCCCTAACCATCTGATTAGGAGTTCGGTTCACATATTTATTGTAACAAAAGCAAGGCAGTAGAAAGAAAGAAAGATAAGAGCAGAGCGTTGTGGGTTTTCGTCCACACACAGGCACAGACTTGCCCATGAATGCATAACTTCATACCGCAGAGATTTCTGTCACTTGAACGGATCAATGAAGTTATCACTTCCGAAGCTCTATCTCCTTACTTACAATTCCCTTCAGGCCTTTGGATGGTAAGTTCTTATCAATCTCTTGTTTAAATCCTCTCTTTCACTTTCCTTCTTCCTCCTTATTTATTTGCTATTGTTTCGTTACAGGACAATTGCTCTTTTTATAACTTTGAGCAGCTTTATTTTCTCCCGTTCAATCAATGGAACTTATGCATCTGCAGGGGAACTTATCTGTAGGTTCATTTCATTTTTTTTTGGGTTAAATTGGCCTCCTTTTTAACTTGTTTCTTTTAAGTTTGGAATCTGTTTAATTGAATTCTCTATACCTGTTCATGAAGGTCTATTGCAAGTTGCTGCATTCTTGGAAGTGATACATGGAGCTTTAGGTGGGTTTCCTTTCAAAAAAGATATTATAAGTTCAATTCAGCTCTTAATTGGAGACGAATATATTATTTAATATAATTAGCTAATTTTTTATTAATTTCTTGAAATATAAGGTATTGTTCCAAGTGGATTTTTGTTCCCTCTTATGCAATGGGGAGGAAGAACTCATTTCGTGTTTTACGTGCGAAACATAGTTGAGGTTTGTGCCATTTTCATTTCTGAAAAATTCCCATTTTGAAGCAATTAGAAACCATTTATGTACAATCTATTGAATATCTTTCTTGGTTAGTTTATAGTGAATTTAACAAAATGAACAAACAATACCATGGCAAAATTTACAATATCTTAGGATTTCTGGTTCATTTGATGCCAGATTAAATTATATGTAGATGTGAATAGATAACTATATTAATATAGAATGCTTTCTTATTTTAAGTTGATCTCATGATTACCTTATTTTTTGTAGGTTCGGGAGTTGCCATCAGTTTTTATAACCTTTTTGGTTTGGAGCCTAGCTGAGGTTAGCTGTTAAACACCATATATATATTTTTTTAAATATGGGAATTTATCTCTTAATTCATGGCTTGTCTGCAAATGGCTTGAAAATTTTTGCTTGCAATGACCATGGGCTTTTTTATGAGCTCGTATACCAAGAAAGCAAGTTTTTTGTGCAAGAAAATGAGAAGTTACATGACCAAATCAGATTTCATTTTGAGTAATATGTTTAAATGTATTCAACTAAGTGTTCAAACTGATTTGGCTCCATGGCAAGTGGAAAAAGAAAGTGCCTAGCTACTTAGATGTGCTTATAATTCTGTTATTAATTCATTTTACTTTTGCACGCAAAGTATGACATTCGCTAACTAAGAGTGAAAGAATCTGGCAAATAATAGAATGGTATACAGTCTAAATTTGGTTTTGTTGAGGGATGAATATGTGCTAGCAGACTACAGAATCAAAGAGTTTTTTAGTGTGTAAACTTGTTTCAAGTGCGATGCTTACTGCTGACGGTATTAACAGTTGAGATGCCTGATACATAAGGTCAGAATACTTCAATAAATGAGCAATCCTCAGTTTTTGTGGTTTTCCTCCATTGTTTGATTAGACAGATGATTATCTGATCCCTCAATTTATTTGATTCTCGTAATTCTATTTCTCTAGTAAATGTAATTACAATTAAAAAACCGAACACTTTTGTGCCTTAATTTGTTGTTTTTTGTTTATTGTGTTGTCACTCTGTTCCTAATTTTAGCTATTGTTCTCCATTTGCATAAGAAGTGCAAAGTTTTTATTTCCTCGTATTTATTTCCCATTTTATTGGTTTGTTTGCTTTCTGTAGCTTTAGGATGAAGGCCTGAAATGATATGGTCACAATCCTGAAATACAGGTAATTAGGTATTCACATTATGCTCTCAACAGCCTTGGAAATTGTCCATCTTGGCTCACTTACCTCAGGTTTGACAGAAAGTTGATATATTTGTTTTAAATTAGTCACTAAAATCTCAATCTCTCTCTCTCTCTCTCTCTCTCTCTCTCTCTCTCTATGGGTGTGTGTGTGTGTGTCTCCCTCATAAACATGTGCACAATCACTCACAAAAAAAAATGTGTGTGGACGCACGTACAATGTCAGAATTTACATTATATAAGCTGAATTCTTTTTAACTTTTGCTTTTCTATAGGTATACTGCATTCATTGTTCTATATCCTATTGGAATTGCTCCTGGTGAAAGTAAGTCCACAAGTTTGTCTTATTTTCAATTCACTGTTTCCTTAATGAAGTCACTAGACATATATCATTAGGTTCTATCTCCATTCACCTCCATTTTTTTCATTTTTGCTTCATTCTTTATTAAGTTCTGTATTCATCTGTCATCATTGTGCAGTGTGGCTTATGTATCAAGGAATTCCATTTGCAAAGAAGAACCATCTTTATGCTAGTTTATTTGCCGCTCTCCCATTCAGTTATACCGACTTTATAAGGGTATGTCGAGCTTCTTCTACATCTTGTGTGGTTGCATACCATTTCCATCATAGCATGCTACGACTGCTAGTTAGTCTAGAACTTGTATTTAGATATGAAATTACTCAACTGGCATCAAGTTTACTTATGCAGGTTTGATCAAGTCCAATCTTACTAGAGGTTGCATTTTTGTGGGTTAATTGGTAATTTTGTGGCCTTTATAGGATGGTAGATGAACTGTGTATTTTCTTTTCAGCTATTAAGAGAATAAATTATGTGCTTCTCTAATTTCTACATTTGGATGCATCATTTAAACTCATACCTTACCTGCCTAGTTCATGGTTGGCTTGCAAGCCTTAGTTTGGGTGGATACGAAGCATAGATATATTTACAGTTTTTACTTATTCATCTTTAAAACCTGTACTGAGTTAAGGTTCAGTTTTGGTTTCCTGTTGGAACCTTTCCAGTTGTGCTCCCTTTGTGCTAAACTCAGATTACTTACTATAACATACACACAAAAATTTTTTTTGAGGTTTTACGAAATTTTTCGAACGAAATAACTGAAGTGCAAAAACAAAGAGGATACAGGACATTAACCAACTTGAACATCAGAATCATTAGTGAGAAGATGGTAGTTTTGATAGTTCTTTTTGTCAAACATATGCTGAAATTTCCCAAGCTTTTCGAGTTTGATTATCTGGCAGATATTTGCAATTATCAACCTGAGCTTTGTCTTTTGCCTTTGATGTTAATGTTCAATGAGCAGATAGTTCATCCGGATATGTTGCATCTTATTACACCATAAACTGTGTTTATCACATGCTATTTGATAGAAAATAAAAAAATAAAAATTATCATTGAATGTTCTTTGTAAATTCATTGACTTTTATCATTTTAAACTCCTTGGATCAGGTTGTGCTTGTGCTCTACCCCTTCTTATGGTTGAAACTTTACCTGCATTTGTTAAAGCAACGGCAGTCGAAATTAGGGAAACACCATGAAAGGAAGAGAAAGTGAATATTGGGGTGTGAGTGAACACAAGGTTCAAAAGCTACTAAATCTTGATTGCCGAACCTCTTGTTCTATGGGAGTAAGAGATGATTTAAGAAAACATTATGCAGAGTAGACATTATTTTAAGAAATATTCAAACAAATGTAGCTATGACAGCTGAAGATTCTTTATAATTTGATGCAAATATAGCTATGAGTTCATGTTTAGTAGTTGAGTTACTGATTTAATCATAAATATATCCTTGCACTTAAATAATCAAAGATTTAACCAAAACAAACTATATTATCTCATAAAAAATAGTGCTCTTCACAGACTTCTGATTTAGGTGCTATTTTTTTTTTCTCCTTGACCTAAGTAATTTACACTTGTTTTCCATTTGCTTCAAATTATAATTTCAGATGAGTTAAAATTCTTTTTTTTTTCCTTTTTAAATTATAGTTCTCTAAAAATCATAAACACTGTTATAATGAATGGTTGCAAATTGATAGTATTTAGCATTTGAATGAGTTTTCAAATAGTTGATTTTACATGTTTCATGGACAATATTTATAACAGCATTCCAATTTCCAACATCTAAATGTTTAAAATGCTGATTTTAGATATTCCATAAACACAGTGTTTATAATAGTCTAGATTTGAATGTTTATTAGCATTCCAATAATTAGCTAGCGGTCATCAATTGAAAGTTATAATTGAAACTTTCAAAATTGGGAGTAATTAGTTTTTTTTATCAGAGAAAGGAAATTCAAATCTAAATTAATTGGAAAGTCGTACATGTACTTAGCATTTGGCGATGTCCTGTTGTGCAAAATATTAATTAATATGAATTATCATTACTTGCTTACATTTAACAACATATTAGCTAATCATAAATATTAAACTAAACATTATTCTTAATAACCCCTTAACTTCAAATTTCCTTTTTTCTTAAATTTTTCTCTTAAAATCGTGAAAATGTCTCCTTTATATTAAGAACCAATGGTGTTCGTAATATAATGTTCCGAAGCCGATCCGCAATAACATTGCAATAATGAAAAAAGGAAACGAAAGAATACTAAATAATTAGAGAATTTAAAAAGAAGCCAAGAACACAGGAATCGTCGATTAATTACCAAACCAAATACAAACAGTGCCAATCAGAATTACCAATACAACATTGAAAATAAAAAACACTCACCAACCCAACATTCAACCATATCTCTCACCACATAACTCTCTGATCATACTCTTAAAAATCTGCTGAGGGAAGCTGTTCATGTGTGTTGGGGCTAATGAAGAAGGTCTCATAGACAACAGCAGCAATTCCTCCGCCGATAAATGGACCAAGCCAGTAGACCCAGTGGTTGGACCATGTCCAGCTTACCACTGCTGGTCCGAAGGAGACTGCTGGGTTCATGGATGCACCATCAAAGGCACCGCCAGCCAAAATGTTGGCACCCACAATGAAACCAATTGCAATAGGTGCAATGGTGCCAAGGTTACCCTTCTTTGGGTCTACGGCGGTTGCATATACTGTGTAGACTAAACCAAAGGTCATTACAATCTCGAAAACAAGTGCATTCCAACTACTAACGCCAGATGATAGGGCAAAGGCAGATGTTTCCTAATATCAGAAAATCAAGAAACGTTTCTTAGTTTATTGTCCAAGAAATTGCTATGGTTATTAGGTTAAGTGAAGAAGACACATACCAATCCACCGGTGGCAAACTTAAGAAGCAAGCAAGCAACGACGGATCCGAGCAACTGGCCAACCCAGTACAAAATACTTCTCATCAATGTTATGTGTCCACCAACAAAGGCACCAAATGTAACAGCAGGGTTTACGTGCCCACCAGATATGTTGGCACCTACGGAAACCGCGACGAATAGTGCAAATCCGTGAGCCAGTGAGGCAGCCACTAGACCGGCGGGTGTTGTTGACCCATCACTAGTCAACTTGTCTGCCAAAGACAATTTTATTTGTTAAGAAAAGAGAATAAATATGATAATAAGGAAGCCAGAAATATAAATTAAGGGACCATAAACTTAACGATTAAATTGAAATAAATGATTCAAAGTGTGTCTTCAAATATTACAGTTTCTTGGTTTGAACCGTAGAACATCCTTTCATATTTTTTTTTCCCCAAAAGGGAAGCGATTGTCTACCCGCTTCAATCATGAATATGATGAAGAATAGAAAATCAACCAAAAATGCAAATTATCAGTTGAAAGAAAAAAAATACATTGCAGGTTAGGTTATTACTGAATGCCATGCCGGAGCCTTCACCAGCAAAAACGAAAATGAGAGTGGAGATGAACTCAGCAAGAGCTGCCTTCAAGGCATCTGCCTGGCCAACCTCTGCCGGAGATCCAATTGCAATGCTAGTGATCGGCATTTTTTGAAAATTCAACTTAGCTTTGAGCTATGAAAATTTCAAAGCCAAGTTTTGAACTTTTTTTGACTTTGGTGCTTCTTGTTTCTATACTATCATACTGAATTATCTGTATATATAGGGCTCTAATGTAAGTAATAGTAACCGGAATAGCCGGTTTCTATCCGGTTAAGTTCAACGAGGAAAAAAAAAGGCGGTTTTACCGACGGCCACCTGTCATTGTCTAGCAGGGAAAACATCCTTTTGTTCCTATCATGCGGGTGATATGAAATTGACGGGCCAATCAGAGGGAGGAAAAACTCTCATACATTTATCACCGACCATTATTGGCGTTAAAGTGGGCCCTTAATGATTGTAAAGTGTTATAGTTGGCTGACCGACCATGGGATTTGTTTATACTTGTAGTGATGTGGACGATGGTGGTCAGCTTTGCTGGCTTGTGGCTTCATTTTCATGCACTACTTATTACTTAATCAACCTTAATTATGTTAAAGTTAGTGGGATAATGAACAGGTGGTGATGATATCAGCACTCGAGCTATGATGTGGTAAATACAACCGCATGATGTGGAGAAATGGAGCCCACCAAATGTACATGAAGAGCATCCTTTCAAATTCCATCCCTTTATTTATTTTATTTTTTTTATGTCCCAAGAATAAAATAATCTTATTAATTAATCGAGTAATATTTACAATAGGCTCATATATTATTGATTTTTTATTTATAAAAAAAAAATCTCTTTTTACTAGGTAGATAAAAGTATGAGAATTGAAAACCCTAAAATCTAACCTTTAATCCCTAAAATTTCTTTTCTTTCCCTTAATTAAGATTGAATCTGAAACTGCATGCACGTAGGTCATTACATGTTTTGAAAGGAAGTTGGAGCTACTTGTCACCTTCTCAACTACTAGTAAACTATATATATATACACACACACAAAGGTTGAACTGTAGCTACTATCCCTTAATTGATTGTTCTTACATATATAAAATATACATATGTTCTTCGATTTAGTGGGTTGTCACTATTCACTAACCTCATCCTGTGAAATAAATTATAACATTTTCCCCATTTTTCTTACTTCCAAGTTGCAGAAAACTATAATTGAATGTCGGATTCTCATACATATATAGAAGTCAACCAAGTGCAATTCAAATCATAAAAGAACAAAAACAACTCACACTCATGTGAGAAATTATCACTAGTTATAACATTAGGGGTAGATGGAATCAGTCAATATTATAAAACTTGTATCTGTATTTTTTTTTTTTTTCTGTTTTGAAATAAGTTGAATCTGTATTATTAGCCAAACTGTATATTCTCTGATGCTAACAATGCATATGAATATAGAAAATTGAGTAGGTAATGTGGGCAATGGCGGACTTAGTTAACCATTTTCATTAATATAAGAACCTGCAATTATCGGATCCACCAATATCATATAACTATAAGCTTTAAAATAATCTTGATTTTGAAGTTTCATGTTGTCTTGGAATATATTTTGTCACCCCCCATATATATTTATTAATGAAAAAGAATTGTGACATCTTTCTCTCCATTAATATAATATTATCTTAGCAATGGACGGCCAAGTGGACTGCCATGAAAATAATATTTTTAGGTTGCTTTTTTCTCCCTTGGCAGTCGTTTTGATCTTGGAAGCAGAATATGGCTAATGTGAATTCAAAAGAAGATACGGGAGTAAATTTAAAAAGAAAAAGAAATTTTTGGGCTCTGTTGGTAATGTGAAAAATCAAAAGGCCCAAGCCCATTCAAACCTACAATTGGGTTGGCTCAGCAAATGATTGTAGAGGCTTTAGATAATTGACCAATCACTGCAAAGTGGGCATAACATTGGATGTTAGGAAAAGTTATTAAATGGGTTCCTAAAGTTCATTACTTTTCTTCTAGCTTGTAGAAAGCAAATAGGGAAAAGGCTTGAAACTAGCAATACCCACTTTTCGGTTCTAATCATTAGGCATTATATATGATCATTAAATTATTTAATTATAGTGATTAAGCACTCTATGTTTTGTCTTAAATACAATTTTTACTAATTAAAACTTTAATAAACTCTATATTTTTTATTCATAAAAATCAAGTGACTCAAATAATAAGACACGGTTGAATTCAGCATACAACGGTATCATTTATTTGATTTCTGTATTCTTAAACATATTGCCCTTTTTGGCATAGAAACACCACCGAATCTAATAATTCATAGAGCTACTTTGCTGTCTGGAAATAGAAGCTCTGTTCAAAACTGGTAGCAGCTGAAAAGGAGGGGACAATAATATTTCTTTTTTTTTTTTTTTCTGTTTTGCCGTCGTACTGGCTACTGCTCAACCACAAAACTCTTTAAACTCACAAAGCCATTAATGTACATATCACTATTGAGTGAGATCTTTTACATTCCAACAACAGCAGAAAAGTGTTACTACTTGCATTCAAACTTTGGACCAGCTTTGCTTTTTACTCTTAAAGCTAATGAATATTCTTCAATTTATTGCAAATCCAGTCAAAGCAATAAACACCTACCGTTCTGTATGATTGGTCAAGCAATTTTTCTTTTCCTTTTTTTTTTATTTTTATTTAGATGGTATTTATTACACATTTTTATTATAGATACTAGCATTTATGCATGCTTAATTAAAGCCTGCTTTCATATATATAGATACATAGTAGTTGCTCGTACCATTTTGAAGCAAATGAGGCTGCAGCATTTGAATTATAAAAATAATTTCTCATAATAAAAGAAAATTCTAAAAAATATATAGTTGCTTTGGGCTTGTTTGACAAAATTAAATATAATTTTAATAATTAATAATTGTTTTATTAACATTTCGTCAATTTTAAATGAAATAATATTTTATAATTCATTTTTTCAAATTTTCAAACATTAATATAAATTTGTCACTGTATGCTATAAATAATAGAAACAGTGTATTAACTTTATTAAAATATTAAACACTAAACATGGGTATGATTGTTGTAAAATTGGTTCATATTATCAAGGTTTGCAGACAGTATATTATTAGGTTAATTCAGATTGGAGAATCCTATGACTATATATATGTAAAGGTTTTACCTTTTACTTGTTAATTACTGGTTATTTGGCCATGTTTTGCAATTATAATAAAGTTTGAAGCCTTTTTATGTATATGATTAGAAAGTATGATTAGGGGACAATTAAATTCAAACCGACATAAACCCAATTTACAACCTTGAAAGTAACCTTAGTCACGTCATGTTCTTACACAATGTACTTCAACAACATTAATTGTGATGTTGTTGATGGACGCTCCAGATTTCCATTTATTTATAATGCTGTCAAAATTACTATTAGAAATATTTTTTGATATCCCTCGTAATTAATAACATTTTCAAACACTGAAAGGAAGAAAGGAAAATGAGTAGTGGGGGTTTCAGTACAGCAAATTTATTATTTTCAAAGTAATTGGCAGTGGTTAATGCTTGCACATACGTAGTCATTTCACATTTCAATTGCTTGGTATTAGATCCATTTTACATTTAATTGCTATCAAAATTCAAAACCCAGTTCATATTATGTAATGATGATATAAATTTGTAAAATTGCGGTAAGTGGAGAGAAGCATAATTGGGTTGACGCCATTATCATTCTACCGTAACCCGCACACAAGAAAAGCAGTCATGGCCACAAGCTCGTTGCTATCTTAAGTCATTGCCAAAATAACAGAAAAAAAAAGTCTTTTTTTGCATTATGCATTGGACTTTTCTTGAGCATCTTGACTTCTTTTTATTGTTTATTGTACTTCCTCTTGGAAAATGCTTGGAGAAATCGAAAGGAAAATATATTAGTAGTGTGACATTTATTTACAATTATTTATTTTGATTATTGTTCTTCGATTATTTTTTATAATTTATCTTACAAATAATAATATTTGAATTCACCGATGCATATGTCCAAATATTATTTATTAAAGTGCAAAATGGATGACATTTTGTTATTATATGTCGTATTTGCATAATAATAGTTAAAGACTAAGGAAGTAAGGTTTATGAAAAATAAAATTAAATACCAATTTCAAATAATTTCACAAATGTTCAAAGCTCAAGTTTTTTCTTCCAATTTATAATTAGTTTGAATACTTAAAATTCTTTTTGATGTGGTTACGTACTCATAACAACGAGTAGTTGTGTAAATTTTGGTTTATATCAAATCATATGAGTTGAACATAACATGTTTGAGCAAATATAAGAGGACATAAATTTGATTACTTCAAAAATGGAAATTTATTAATAATTGTAAGAGTTCAAATATTAGAAGATATGTTTTTTCTCCTAAAATCAAGTCGGTATAAACACAAAACATTTCTGGTTGAGTGACTAATCGCCAACTCAGCTTCACCAAAATGCTTATGTGGACATCCTTACGTTTGAGCGTGGACTTGTTATATTTTCAGCTTCACCAAAAAATGATTAAACCATTTTTTGAAAACCTCTAACTATTAGTTTAGATTAGATTTAGTTTGGATTCGGTTTAGATCATACCTACTATATCGGATTATATAAAATTGACCGGCAAATTCAATTTTATCCTCAAAATAAATTTGTTACGAGATTATATAATCATCTCTTTTTTAGGGCGAAATAAAATAATGTTCATTGGGTATTTTGCTTTGGTACGGCTTTAAATTTAATAAAAGAATCCACGAACATTTGGTGATCTCAAAAGTATTGATATTAATAGTGACTAAGCTTATTTACAACTCTAAAGTCATTAGAATTTACATAGCAACGAATCAAGACTTCGAAGTTGTAAATTCTTGGAAGTTTTGGGATGCAGTCTGGCTGTTAGCAATTAATTGTATAAAACTTGACCTAATTAGTTAACTGGATGTAAAAAAAAAAAAAGAGGATGAAAGCCAAAATTATCTGTTCCCCACCACAGAAACTGCCGTTTGTAGACTGCTTTCCCTCTTAAGACTTACTAGAAACAAACCTTTTGTCTTCCACTGACCACATCTAAAGGCAAGTCAAGTATTCTTATTTGTAGTTAAGAAACCTGAAGCACGTGCAACCTACCAATCGGCAATCGCAATGCATTCTGGCATGTGCCACCGCCGGTCATTCTACACGTCAAGTGTCGTGCAAGAAGCGGCTCTTTTCTATTCTTGGCTTTTCTACACGTATGCGACTCTTTTCTACTCTTGGCTTTTGTACACGTGTCTTCTCCTTAACGGTCCCCACATGACTCTTACCTAATCACCATGTGCAGCTCCACAACTTCACCATCTCATTCGCTCTCACTGCTCTTTCTGATAAAGACAGTATTTTTTTTTTTTTATTATTATCTTAATTCTTTTCCCGAATGTAAGGTTGGAATTTTGTTTTTACACTTTACTTACGCATCATTTTTAAATTAAAATAAAATACAGTTATTAGTCATTTCTTGCTCGTTCTATTTTCATCCCTTCGTACCCAAAAAGAAAAATAGTTATAAAAAAAATTATAAAGATAGTGAATAATAAATTTAGCTTTTCAATTGGCTGCAAAAACAGACCATTTTCGAATTAAGAAATTTGGAAATGATAAAAATATTAGAAAAATAAAATTGATTGGAGCAAGATAGATAGATTCTCTAAAGTATAGAAAGGACGCGCGGCACCGTCTAATTATGAGGGTTTTTTTTTTTTTTTTTCTCTTTTGGTGAATACTCATTTTTTAATGAATATAATAATATTATTTATTTATATCTTTTGAAGGATTTCACATAATTGGGTCGACAGGTAAAGTCGTTACTCGTTAGGAAGCTAAGGGTGGTAAAAGGGAAAGCGGTCTCCACTTTTTTGGACAATTCTTCCAAGTTCAAGTTCAACTGTTCAAGTAAAGCGAACTCTTTTTTTTTTTTTTTTTTAAAAAAAATCTAGCGTTCTTTTACTATAATGTCCCTATAATGCTCCTTGCACAGTGCGTTAGTATACCTATAGATAGCCTATTAGGTACATGCTTTCTTCTAGATCTTCTCCTTTCAACTAAAATTTCAGTATCTTTTGTTTGATTTTAGCTTTAAATACTGTTTATTAGGATCCAAGGAATATTTCTTCTCCTTTCATTTATTCTCCAATAAAATATTAATAAAACCCGAATAGAATTAAATTAAAACTCATATTATATGATTAATTTACATATTCTTACCATATCTTTGACTTATAGGATTATCCAGAACTATAAGACTAATTACAATTTACAAGTTAATTACAACTATAATGCACTTGAAAAAATTGTGGTCAATAAGTCAATATGTTGGCAGAATTCCCATAATTACTTATTTGATAAGTTTTTGGGTGAATCAAGTAAAATAAGCAAATGCCAAGTGATTAAGCAAAAGAATAAACAATAATCACAACATATTTATGATAATAATGTGTATATATATATATAGCTAGATACATTGTATTAAGAGGAGAACACGTATTTATATATTTATATATATTTTTTTAATGAAGCATTCTTGTCGTAAGCTCGCTATTTATTTTATTAATTAGATATATAATTAGCAGCTTTTGTCCATTTCCTACTTAAAAGCGAACCGATAAATTAAATACTTTAAAAAAAAAAGAAATATTAATTTTTATTTACGTGTTTTTTTTTTTTTTAATTTAGTGAAGTTTTTTAATTTGTATCCAATTGTTGTATATTAGGTTCAATCCCAACAGCTGGATTAAGGAATAATGACATAGTTAAAGTTAATTTAATGACTAGGATTGAAGTTGTATAATATCTGCACGTTACATGTAATTAGGTTATTATTTTTCAAAAGAATAATTTAAATATGAGATTTATTTATAGATATTTTTTATTTATGAAGAGTGCCGAAACCGCTTTGTCGGGTATAACGAAAGAAAATTCCTTGTTTTTGTGAAGATTAATATATGTTTGCATCCATGTTCGTTGTCCTTGTCAGAACGAGGTTTTAGCAGGCTGGTTTTCTGCTAGATAGATTTTTCTTTTTCTTTTTTTTTTTTTTTGAAAAAAAAATATAGTGCATGTAGAAACATATTAAAAAGAATGGTTTTGTTTTGCACTTTTGTTGTTAGCTACACTTATGATATAAGTGTGGCTAAGGGAGGATATAATTCTTAAATTGAATAGATCGTTAATATTAAAAATATTTGATTTTATATTGATTTTTACAGAATAAATTAAAAATTTTTTGATTTAATTATATTTTTACTATTTAAAAGTATAAAGATCAAGGCAAAATCAAAAAAATTAAATTAAATTAAATTAAATTAATTTGGATTCAATTTATTCAGTTTGTTTTAATTCAATTTAGTTTGAAGTGAAGAGACTAAAGGGCCCTCTTGCTTGCCATATGCAAATGGTGTGAGAAAAATTATACTTGAAGGCCTCCTTAGTGGTGTGCAAGTAATTATGGTTGCAGTCGTCTTTTTAAAAAAATATACTTTTTTGTTAAGTGAAAGGCTGAATAATAATTCAATAGTAAATGAATATATTAAATGTGAAATGACAAAATATCAAATATTATAGTGGACATGTAAGTAATTTAACCGAGTCAAACCTGAGGGATAGAATAGTATTTTAATTAAATTTCAGGGATTTCATAATAATTTACCGTAAAACAGAAGAAGAAAAAGAAGAACGGAAAACAAGTCAACTTCAAATATAATATATATATACGTAGGTTTCAGATTTCAGTCTTCTCGAGCAGTCCAATAAGGCAATCTAGTAACCCTAGGAAGATTTTATAATATAACATGATGCTTCCATTTTCCTTATATCTTTATTTTAATTTATAACTTTTATTATAAAAATATTTAATTAATTAATGTTATTATCCATTAATTTTCTGCTCTAAATTTTTTTTTTTTTCATTTATACGTAACTTGTGTTCCCTGAATGTTTCACATAAGACAAAGAGCAATAACATTTTCATGTGTTATCTTTTGGAAGGTAGCATTTTCATGTTACAGAAGAGCCAACTCAACTTCGAAGTAAACGGATTTTTTTTTAGTGGAAAACTTTTTTTTTTATATATATATATTTTTCCTCTTTATAAACGGATGAGGTGTCAACATTTAGATCACTAAATTTAATTAAATTTTTATATTAATTGTTGCATTTTGGTTTTAGATCCTGCTGATAAATTTATGACAAAAACGCAAAATTGAGAATATCTTAATAAATGATTCACTCCTCAATGAATACGAGGTATCAAATTTAGGAAATACTTGACTTACTTTATATGATATATTAACGAAAAAAAATACCAACATCATACGAGGTATCAAATTCACCGTATGATGTATGTATGATATCACCACTTCTCAAAAAATCCAAAGATGGAAAATTTGGCAGTAAAGTGAGGCTAATTATGGAAACTTGCCCAACTTAAAACATAAAACCGCGTAAAGGAAAATAACCGTTTACATTCCCATATTTGCATTACTATATGTCATATATATATATATAAAAGGAAAATCTAGTTGGATATTGGATTTTAGTCATTGACCAATCTTAAACTATATATATATTTTTTAATTTGTATTTCAAAAAATAATAAGAGAGGTATTTTCCATTTTCCATATATTATTTTAAGAAATAGACAAAGGTCCTTAAAGACAGGTTTGTGGTTTAAAAAGAATTTAATTTTACATAGAAAGAGAAAGGGATGCAATTTATTCTTACTAGTTTTTATTCTAATTGGAAAGTTTTTTTATTTTTGGAGATTCCTTGATTTTTTCCTTGATTTGGATTAGTTTCTATACAACTTTTTGAGAAAGCCATCACTCTATTTGTCTTTTTGTGTGCCTTCTTCCTCTATAAAGGACTCATCAGTCACTTTTCTTTAACTCCCTTATTTTCTTGATTTTTCTTCTCCTCTTTTCTTGGTTGAGAGGGAAAAAAAAAGGTAAACATAAAAATGGAAGAGTTGGGTTCTCTATGGAGCTATGAGGTGGGTTTTTCCCTACTCGTTTTCTTACCATCTGGGTCTTGCTTATTTTGGCATTTAAAGTTTGTTTCTTGACTTCATTGTATGTTCTTTACCCATTTCGATTTGTTTGTTAATAAATTTTATTACTTTATATGAATTAAACCACTTTTTAATGAATCTGCTCTGCTAATACTTTTTGTTTCTGGGAGTTCGGTTTGTTTGATGGTATAATAGCTTCTCATAAATGGTGATTGAGTTTAGTTCAAGTTGATTCTTCTGTTCTCAGGAGAACATAATTCGATTGAATGTTTAACTGTTAATGGCATTTGCTTTCTGTCCTTTAAAGAGAAAAATTTTCTATTTTCTTTTGTGCATATTCTGTAGACATTAAAGTGTTTTGTTTCTTCTTCTTCTTCTTCTTCTGTTTTCCTCCCAGTGAGTGTATTTTGTTTGGTGAAAAAAATGGCCTTATTATGAATTTTTCTGTTTTGCAATTTTGTTTTTTGGTTCTGGAAAATGTAAACTTCTTTTTGTCCTGCTAGGAATAGAACATGCTTGAGTTGAAACTTGATGAGTGCAAGATTTTGTCAGTATTGCCATGGGGGCCAAACTATGTCAATTATAGTTTTAAAGTTAGGTTCAATTTGGTCATACTTCCACTCTCCCTCTTTTGTTCTTTGTTTCCCCTTCATAAGTTTTTCCAAAAAATTAAAAAAATCACTATTTGACTTGAGTTACTAATGAACGTTTTTCCAAATTTTTTGACAGAGTGTTGATGAATTGAGGCAGAAGCTATTATGCACAACAATTGAGCTAGAGGCATTCAAAGGAGAAGCAAATGAAGAAATTAGAAAACACAAGGAAGATAAGAAACATTTAATTGATCTTCTGAAAATGGCATATAAAGAAAGAGATGAAGCAAAAAATCAGTTGCAGAAGCTTATTAACAAGATAATGCCTTCAAATTCTATTGATAAAAATCAAATTATACCCCAACCGCAACCCGGGAGCCCTCTTGTTATACCCATGAAGGCAAATTCAAGCATAACAGAGTCCAACAGTTTATCTGATACATATAATGCAGTTACTTCACCAGATCTTTCTAGTATGAACATGGCAGATTCAAGTCATATTGATTTTGTTAATAAGGCATATGTTCAAGAATATAATACTTTTGTTTCACCTATAGTTCCAAAAATTGATCCTGCTGAAGCTGCTATTGATAGTCTTGTTAATGGAAAAATTTTGCCTCAAAAAGGGAAACTTTTACAAGCTGTGACTGAGGCAGGTCCTCTTCTCCAGACCTTAATTGTTGCAGGCCCACTTCCGCGGTGGCGAAATCCTCCTCCATTGCAGACTTTTAGGATTCCTCCAGTTTCTATCAAAGGTTGTGAGAAAGCAGTTGCAAATGCAAATTCTGCTGCACAAAAACCGCTGAATTCAATTCCTTATCCTGAGATGTGCCGCGGGTCGTCTCAAATGTGTTCCGCTTCTGTGTTAAATTTTGCCAGTGGTGGAGCACCTTCATCTGGTTTAGACAGTGGTTATGGTTGGCCCTTAAATTCTGCCAAAAGACAAAGATTTCATTGAGAATTTGAGACTATGTTCCTTCTTTTTATATATATATATATATATTTTTTGTAAAAAAATTAATCTCACTGCTGGATGGTGTAAAATAGATATCTGTTTTGGGTGGAAAACGTTGCATTTCTTGCTTCTTCATTAATCAGATTTAGTTTTCTTTTTTTAATTTCTATGATAATCGAGAATATGAAGAAAATAAACTTTTTTGCGGACCACAGGCATATCTGTTTGCACCGAATGTTGACTTAATAAAATTAGACAGCATAGTTTTTTTTTTTTTTTCCATTTACAATAATTTTTACATTGATCTGACTTAATTATGCGATCGAAGACTCAAAACGAAACATTTTATATTTTTGAGATGGAGGGAGTAGTAACTTACTGCCAGGGAATCTATACTTTTTTCTATAGCTTGCGATTAGAATAGCAGCAGATCCTTTCTTGGTATGGAAGTAAAGTCCAATGCATGCTCTCAATTTTATTCTCTCTAACTTATCAACAACTAATATGTCTAATTGTTTCTACATTGATTTAATCGTTTAATAATATGTTTATTCACAACATAATTAATCTTGGATACTATTATTATTATTAAATCAATGAATTTTCAGTTTACACTCAAAGATTGATCACAGCATGCTGTCACTAACTTCAAGTCCACCGCCAGTTTCAGAATTTCAATCAAAAGACTTTCCTCCGCAACAATGGAATCCATATGTGATCGGTCCGCTTATTGCTGCGTGCATTGTTGTTGTTATATTCAGTTACTACAAAATAATAAAACGACTCTGTTGTGCGCTAAATACGCTTACTTTCTCCAGAAACCATGTCGAAATGAGGCATTTAAGCGTCGAAGATTCTTCGTTGCAGTATCAGAGCCACGGACTTGAATCCATAGTTATGGATTCTCTCCCTATTTCTCAGTTCAACGAGAAGGAACAGGAAGAAATGCGACAAAGCAACAGTGAATGTGCTGTTTGCTTGGGGGAATTTGAAGAAGGAGAATGGCTCAAACATCTACCAAATTGTGCACATGCGTTTCATGTCGCGTGTATCGATACTTGGTTTCAGACTCATTCAACCTGCCCTCTTTGTAGATCTCTTGTTTATGAAAATTCTACTTGTATCAACACGTTGATAGAGACTCTACAGAGGGAAGATTTTTTCCATCAAAGAGCAGAATATTACCAGATCTTGCGATCTCAGATCTTTCGCAATTCTACGATCAGACCTTAAGAATTAGGTTTTGGATTTGTTTTATCCCGTTATAGAGAGAACCTTTTAAGTTTGAGAGCTTTGAGAATTGCCTAGACAATGAACTCATGAAGTTGGGTTTCCAGCAATCAGGATACAACAAGATGGAGCAAACAGAGTTTCTTGGATTTGTAAATGTAAATGTTGCTGTAAACTTCAATGAGTGGGAAAACCATCAACAATTACATTTTAACTTCTTTTACCATTACCATCCATCCTAAAATCAAAATCAAACCTAGAAGACAACCTAAGATTGAAATAAGTACTTGAATTGCGTTCAGCATAAAAATATCGTGCACGAACCACAAAACGTGTAATACCTGTCTAAAAGCATTGTTTAAATGCATTGAATAAACTTCTGAGGTTTAGGATAAATTTTAATCAATATAATATATAGACTTCCAACAAGACGGATTATTGGGGCACAAAAGAGACGAGGTGGCCTACACTGAAAATGCATCTAAACCTTCGAACAGAACTTTAATCAAGGGATTTGCTAAATTAAACATCATTTGGTAGCTTGACAAGGCATAATTCAAAACAAGTAAATTGTAACTTCAAACCTAATTCATATAAAAGATGAAGCATAACCAAACAGCAGTAACACAGGTTTACAAGTTTTAACGTAATTTAGCAAATATTCCTGCTTGATGTCACAATAAAAATACCTTGCTCTTCAACAAAACAAAATGAAGAAAATTAGAAAAACGCCAGGAACTAATTTAGATGATGCCAATTTTGTTTGCCACGTCCAATGCATCATAGTCTGGCGTCAACCTTACATATGCTTTCTTCGTTCCATCAGGCCTGGAGCACAAAATAAATAAATAAATAAAATTTTCAAAAAGATTTTGCAAGAACCTAGTGAACACACAGCATATATTGATTTCAAAAACATCCATTTCAGACTTCACTATCTTAAACACAGACAATCTTGGACTCCAATTTGCACAAGAAAAAGGATACATCATTAAGTAAATTGAGATTACTAGTGTCGTAATGTGAGAACTAATCATCAGAAGAACAGCATGTTCTGCATTAAAAAATATAGAGTTGTGACAGCTCATCATTCGATATGTACTTGTGTTGGCTTGGCTGTGGTAATGGTTGAGTCCAAATACAAGTAATGCTAAAATTTGATTTTTATCATACCCATTTTCCCATTTCCATTCCTATGCCACCAAACCATTGAAGGAAAAACAGAACAAGCAATTATTGGCTACTGCCATGAGCATGAGACTCTCCCGATTTCAGAACTTTTAGAGGTTCCATTAAATTATTTCTTTAGGCTATAAGAACTAAACAATTACGCCAGTTTTTGCAAATTCAAGTTTAAAAATTTTGTCAATCATTAAAAGGACAACAGGGATTGATAACCAACCTGATCAAGGTATTCACTTTCTTGGCTTGAATATCATACATCTTCTTGACTGCATCCTTGATTTTTTTCTTGTCAGCACGAAGATCAACAATGAAAACTAAGGTATTGTTATCTTCAATCTTCTTCATAGCTGACTCAGTAGTAAGAGGATATTTCAAAATCTGATAATGATCAAGCTTGTTCCTTGGTGGAGCACTAATGCGGGGGTACTTAGGATTCCTCTCTTTCTTTAGAGTCTTTGGGCGATGGAATGTAACCTTGGTTCTGATCTTCTTAGCTTTCTTCTTAAAGGTTGGTCCAGACTTCACTGCTTTTGCAGCCTTCACAGCTTGTGCCTTTGCATCAGGCTTTTTTGAACTATCTGCTTCACATTTAGAACACATGCCAAAAAATCAAGGAAAACAAATACCTATAAACATGCATTTAAGACATCATAGCTTAACAGTATAACAGTTCCAGACCTAAATTAAAAGATGGGTTAAAAATAACCAAGGTTAAAGCCATCTTTAACAATAATTTTTAAGCTCACCTTAAAGCATGCAGAAGTCTTAGCAAGACTACATCATCAAGTTTCCATCTCAGTTCAAACAATGAAAGACTAATAAAGCAGCCTAAAACTCACTACTCATAACATATGTCACTGAAAAGAAATGTTGACATGTTATATATTGATGCAGCCAAATTTTTTTGCAAGATTATGAATCGAACATAGACTTAATTAAAGCCCTGATTGAAACAATGTTACTACAAAGAACCCCATCTATCAAACATCTCCTTAAACCATTAAAAGATAACATATATAATAATTAATAAATAGCAAGAGAAAACAGTAGAACAAATTTATCTATCAATCCTTCATTTCCTCTAATCCTAACCTCTACATCCACCAAAAAATACAAATTATCTGCTTACGATAACATGAAGTTTCATAAACAAATTGCACACTACTTGTCTTTGCATTTCAAAGACTAAAACATGAAACAGAGTACTAAACAAGAATGAAACAGTCAAGAACACATTACAAGTTCAAGCTTCCTATATCATAAGGCTAAATATAAAACAGCATACCTTTTGGTGCCATTGCTGCTAATCCAGAGAAAGTTTGCTAATCACTCAAAACCCTAAAAACACAAACAGAAAAATGTTATTAGTATTGATACTTAAATGAAAGGATGTACATATGGAAGAGACAGATAGAGACCAGTTAGCGAACAGCAGCCAAGCTGTATCTAGGGTTTGTGGGCGGTAGGGAAGAAGGGTTTTATAAAGAGAGTACTAATAAAATTACGGTAATGTCCATATCTTGTGTCATATTTACCATAGCGAGTTGGGTTTTATAGATTGGGCCGACAGACGCCAGATTGGTTCGTGCTATTGGGCTGAAATGTTTAGTCGCTTTGTTATATAACGATCCTGAAGCTAATTTCTCTCTCAATTCTTTAAACTTTTCTTTTCCCAAAATTCCAAAAATAAACTGAAAATAATAATTAATTAATTAAAATTAAAATTGGGGCTATTGGACAATCGAATTTATTCTTCACAAAAAATTGATGGAATTTTTTTAATACTGATCAAAATAAAGTATTTAGTAAAGGTAACAATAAGCGTATTGTTGCAGGATTATTATAGTAACGGAGCCAAGAGACAAGATTAAAGATTAAAGGGGTGAATTTTTTTTTTTTTTTTCAAAATTTAGGGGAGTTAAAAAATGGGACAAAATTGAAAAATTTTAGAAATTTAAAGTTGATTTTTTCAACTTATTAAATAATTTATTCGGTATTTCATTTGAAAGCTATATTACCCTTTTGATTCAGGCTTTGACAGAGAGTGATAGTTTGTTTCCAGCAACTCTTTAAGTTTTGGATCTTTGAACTTCTGGATATAGTTATTTGGAGATGCAGTTCACTTCAGCTCATATAATTGTTTATTGGCCACATTTGAAACTTTAAAAAGTGTGGAGATGTAAGTTTTGAATTACTTTATTGTTTAATTTTATTAATGGTCACAAACTATAATAATTAGCCAAGAAAAACACATTAAAACAATATAAATAATTTGTTGCATATCTTCAGTTCTGTTGTTCATATACAATGAATTTGTTCATTCCAAGCTATAATCATTAGAATAACTGGAAGAAAAAAAAAATCATATCAATAAACCAAAACTTCAAAGCTCTATGTGATACAAAGAGAGCTGCCTTTTCAATCCAATATGAGACTTTATACTTTGTTATATAATTTTGAATCATCTCTCATTCTTCTTCTTCAGGTAGGTCTGTGTTATTTACATTTGGTTTGGTGAATCCAGCTAGAGGTCCCCGTATATCAGAACCATAAATATGGCCCATCTTAGTGCGCTTTGTTTCCAAGTATCTTTTGTTTTCCTCTGTAATGGGTGTCAAAACTGGAACTCTTCCAACAACTGCTAAACCATATCCTTTCAATCCAGTGAATTTTGCAGGATTATTAGTCATTAATCGCATTGTTCGAACCCCTATGACTCTTAGAATCTGCAGATACCAAATATAAACAAGGCAAACGTTATGATTTTCATATGTTATGTTTACTTTCCAAATTTAATATCAAAGAAAATTGATCCGTTGCTGCACATTGAGGCTGCAATTCTTTCTGGTAAACTAAAAAGTCTGTGCAAGAAAGAAATTATATATGTTTGGCATTTTAAAACTGACCTGAGCACCGATGCCATATTCACGAGCATCAACAGCTAAACCAAGTTCAATATTCGCCTGAACAGTGTCATGACCTTGATCCTGCAAATTGTAGGCTCGAAGTTTATGACCAAGGCCAATCCCTCTTCCTTCATGACCTCTAAGGTAAAGCACAATACCTCTACCAACTTGTTCTATTAACTGCATTGCCAAATCCAACTGATTTCCACAATCACATCTAGCTGATCCAAATATATCTCCGGTTAAACACTCTGAATGAACTCTTACTAAAACATCTTGCCCTTGTCCAATATTACCCTGTGAGTAAATTTGTCCATTTTAAATTGGAAGAAAAAAAAAAGGGCGAGAAACCAAAGCTATAAGGGCATTTTTTTTGTACCTTCACGATAGCTATATGTTCTGTTCCATCCAACTTAGATCTATAGCAATAAGCTTGAAATAGACCCCATTTTGTTGGCAGGCGAGAAATAGCAGTTCTTTCAACCAAATTTTCTCTCTTTCGCCGGTACCTATAAAGTAACACTTCATATTTCAATACATTTCTCAGCAATTTATAACAGATGTAGGAGTAATTTTGTACTTATAATATCCGAGTCTTGGAGAGGACTCTAAGACTGCTGAGCTAAAACAAAAGGTTTTTCCTAAGGCACTAATCAAAGTCATTTCCAAGAAATTTTTAAAATGTCAGTTGAATTGATTAGGCATCCTTTATTACCTTATTAAATCAGTTATTGAGACAACTGGTATGTTATGCTCCAATGCCAACTTTCTTAAACTAGGTAAAGAAGCCATGGAACCATCATGTGAATCAACAATAGCTGAAAGAACAGAAATTGGCTGCAAACCAGCCAACATTACCAAATCTACAGAAGCCTCAGTATGACCAGCTCTCCTTAGAACCCCACCATTTCTATACTTCAGTGGAAACACATGGCCTGGCCTTCTAAAATCTTCCGGCTTAGATTCAAGAGATGAAAGAGCAAGAACAGTCTTTGCTCTATCTGCTGCTGATACTCCTGTCGAAGTTCCCAGTTTCACATCCTGAAAAAGCAAAAATATATTGGCTTAATAATATTACAGCGAAAGCGGCTTAAAAACATTAAAATAAAAAAAAGAGGATTTTGAAGAACTGAAGATTAATTCTACAAAAACAAGATCCTACCACTGTGACAGTGAAAGTGGGAGCAGAAGAGTCTTCATCTTCAGTTTCTGGAGACATTAGAGGAAGCTTTAGCCTTTCAAGATCATCCTCTTTCATGCCTACAGAAACAATCCCTGACCCATGCTTAATCATTAAGGCTATATGTTGGGGACTTGTAAGAGAAGCTGCCATCACAAAGTTTCCTTCAACAATCCCATTTTCATCATCTAAAAGGATCACAAACTGAAAAAGGCTTATCCAATAATCATCATTAACAAAATTTCAATAAGAGTAGGTCTGTTTCGCTTTGGAATTAGGAATAGAATTCCAATTTTTTGCAATGCTTTACAAACAATCTACAATCGTTTAAAATTTTCATATTAGAATAAACTGAATTTATATTAAATGATACTTGCTTTAAAATATAATTAGTCTAGTAATGGAAGTGAGCCTAGGTAAAACTAGTCATAAGGATTCCAAAATTTTCGCCAGTGTGAAAATCCACCTTCTATGTAGTAGAAAGAATACAAAATAAACTTGAAATAGAGATTCATCATACCATGTTAAAAGGAACCAAAACATGCCTAAACTAATCGGTAACTGTCGTCAAAGAAATTATAAATATTTGGTTTTCACCTTTCCTTGGCGAAGAGTGTTGAGTGCCTGTTCAATAGAAGAGTAGCCTGGAGTTGGGCGGTCAGGATCACCCTCAGCATCACTAACGAAGAAATCGATGGTTTCAGGAGTAATTTCAGCATCCAGTGTCCCAAATGGTGCAGAACTGGATTCATCAAAAGCATCTAACAAAGACCCATTTTCACCTCCCTTGAAAGAACTTTGATCAAACAAATTTCCACTACTCACCCTAATAGTCCAAAACGTTGGATTAAAAATCTTGTTTTTGTACAACCCAATTCCAGTACTATTGGTGGGAGCTGCAAAAAGTCCATGAAAGCTGAAACGAAGCATAGTAACAGTAGTTTCAATGTTAATTATGTCAACCCATAAAGAAAAACAAGAAAAGTTTGTGTCTTGTTTGCATAAAAATACTTATACCATGAATTAATGGAGATACGAGGAGCAGAAGAGTGGAGAGTAAACAAAGCACAGTCCATGGAAATGAAATGTTTGCTTCTGCTCTTTATTTTGTTTTTTTCTTCTGTTCAGATATCAAGAAATTTCTCTGGCAGTTGGTTTCTCCATTCTTTGAATTTACACAGGTAATGCATGTGAAGAACAAAGGCCACCTCAAGTTTTGGATTATGTTTCTTCTCAGAGCCCTTCTTCATTTCCATGTTTTTATCCTATCCCAGATAAATAAATAAATATTAATTGTGAAAAAAAATCGGCCAGATGACATTTTAATCCGAAGGGAGAAAAGACAACAATCCTGTTATGGTTTCTTTATTTAAAAAACATTCAATCATTTTCCTCAAAATAAAAAAGAGGAAAAACTATTGAAAATCATATATATATATATATATATATATATATATACGGATTATTAATTATTTTAATGGCGTTTAATATTTTAAATAACATTTTATAAGAGGTTAAGAACTAAATATTATATGGATAAATCTTTTATAAAATATTATATTAACTTTTAAAAGCTATGGTATCATATATTATTTATTATAAAAAATAACGTTTAATATTTTGACAATAATTATTTAAAAAATACTATTATCGAACACAGATTAAATTTTAATTAACGTTGTCTACACAATATATTTTAAGAAAAAAAAATCAAACAGTAAATAGACTTGCAATAACATAATATGTTTTTCAGTCTCAACTAATAAACATTTTCAAAAGTTGAATATGTAGCATAGTTTGAGAATGATTGCACAAAATTGAAAATATTTGGAAGCACAACTTTCAAAAATGGTATTATTAATATTATTTTATATTAATCTAGGAAGTTTATTTATAAGATTGTCTAGAAAAAAAACTTACTATCAATGCATGTTAACTGATTTAGATTATTTCTAATTGTAATAAATAACAAAACACACACAAGCAATGTAGAGTGAAAATCACACAATCTGATTGATAAATTATATGATACTAAATTTTTATTTATGACTTTGGAGAAAGAATTTATTTATTAGCAAGAGATATATTTCTAGAAGATAAAAAGAACCATATAGGAGATCCATTGTACTACTACAAAGTTCCTCAATAGCTTTTGTAGAGGATGATTTTGAAAAAATATGAGAAGTGGAGAGGCTCAAATGATAATATGATAATTCATTTGATTTGTAAAATTAATTAATTTTCTTCTTATATGAATATTTTAAAATTTATTTAAAATAAAATTTACTGATATTTTTTAAACTCATTAATTTTTCAAAAAAAAATACATACTGTTAGAGCCGATTTTTTTTATTAGAAAAATAATATATCTATGCAAAAAACCATGATTAAAACTGTCGGTTCATCAAAATAAAATTAGAACCGAAATAGGTGGTTCAAGAGTTATTTTAGATTCAGCATTTTAAAAATTTTAAACCATCAGTTCCATGCACCGAAATCGATAGTTAAATGAACCAATCATGACTAGTAATAATAACAAATTTATAACTTTAAGAGTCATGATATCATCTTGAAAATGAAAGAGCTACAAAGTTTCTTTTCTTATTTTTTTTTATGAAAATTTAGGAGCGAATTTATATATTTGACTTATTTAATATGAACATGCAAATTAGAATACTTGCTCTATACACCGCATTGCCATCTTTTTTTATCTCTTCGGTAGGTACTAGTTGTTCCGATTATATTATAATACTAGCAGCATCTCTGTGCTACACATAATAAATATATTTATTTATGATCTTAAATATATTACCATAATATTTTAAAATATAAAATTTAATTAAGAAAAATTTATAATTTAAATTATTTTTTATTTTACGTTTGTCAAGTTTATTCAAAATTATTTAAATTAAATAAAATCTATTTCAAATTTAAAATATTAAACTAATTATATAAAAATTAATGGCTATAATAAAATTAAAAGAAAATAAAATTATATATTAAAAATTATTAATTTTAACTTATTTTTTAATTGATAAACTTTCTTATGCGATATTAAAAATAATAAAATAAATGACAATAAAAATTCAATTATAGACATATCCTTATGATTTATTAATTTTTGTCTAATCTGATAGAGTAATAAAAATTAAAAGAAAAAAAATATAAATGTAAAAAAAATAGTATAAAAATTATTGAAATAAAAAAAATCGATCTTACCAGACCTCATAGAGTTTCCACTGTTTATAATCTAATAATAAACAATTAATAATAATTTAATATATTATGATTAAAATAAATAAAAAATTATATATTATAATTTTAAAATAAATAAATATTAAAATGTTTGGATATTTATTATTAATAAAATTATTAATAAATATTTTCATTATTAACGTTTTCTATTATTCTTTTAAATATAAAATTTTCGTTCATAATAATAAATTATAACTATAATTGATTACGATATTCAGTATCAATATTATAATAATATTAATTTAAAAGATAAATTATAATACATATTAATGTGATAATTGAATGCCAATTAAGACCAATATTATATAATTTTATTTAAAAAAGATAGCTTATAATATTATAATAATTATAATTATTTACTAATATGTATTAATTATGATAAGTGAATGATAATTAATATTAATATTTGTTAAAGCTGAATTTTTAAAATATTTTTAATTTTTTAAAAATATTAATTTTGTTAAGAAATTAGAACAAATTCGGACAGATGGTGGAACCGATTGGGTCCCAACAAACTGTCGGATTTTGTTTCGATTCCGATTGGATTCGAGAACGGATCGGACAAAGTGTTGACCGTATTAGTCAGCGCTAAATACATTGTGTGTGTGGACCATCACTAAGTATGCTGATGTGGCAAATGCTTTTCTGGTTGAAATAAAATAGAAGAACGCCCAAAAACACAGAAAAATTCGCCGTAGAATACCAGAGTCAGGCGATCTGTATCTGTTTTTTCTCTAAACCCAAACACGTAACATTCTCTTTCTCTGGTTTCTCTCTATCCACTTTTTAACTCTCTTTACTCCTTCCTTCTCCCGCCACGTATCCACCACCACTCTCTCTCCGATCCTAAATTTCCAGTTCCACATCCACCGGTCTTCTCTTCTCTTCTCCGGCGACTTACCGTGCAGTTCCGGTAGTCAGCGTTTTCCTTTTTTCTTTTAATTTTCTATCTCTTTCCATTTTGTATTTTTTTTCTTCAAGCTGATTTTTTATTTACAAATATTATTATTTTTCAGATGTGGTATTAAATTTTTGTTTTCTATGGCCGATTCGTTACCATCACCGGCTAGTGTGAAAGAGAATAAGCTATGGAAAGGGGTTTTTTCCGTGTCTGGAATCATGACTACTCTTGTGATCTATGGTGTTTTGCAGGTGATTGCTTTTTCATTCTATGTTTTTACTTGTATTAATAGACCTGCTTTTGTAGATTATGTATTTGCATTTGTATTTGTTTATGTGAATGTTTTTATGATAATTTCATTCAATTAGGTTGAAATTTATAATGCAATAATAAATTAGCCCTTTACGTCATTCCCTCTCCATGATGCAGATTCTATAGTATTTGTAGTCTTCTCATAACGCTAAAGTTCTCCTCTTTCCTTTTCTTTTTTAGAATTTTTTATTATAGTTGTATTGCTAATGGTGAACACAAAAGTGAAATTAAAATACAATTTGTGATGAGTTGAAAAGAAGTTTATTTCTTCTTTTGCAGGAAAAGATTATGAGAGTGCCCTATGGGCTGAATAAGGAATTTTTCAAATACTCACTATTTCTTGTTTTCTGTAACCGCATTTCAACCTCTGCAGTTTCTGCTGGTGTTCTATTGGTAAGAAGCTGACATTTGCAAATTTGTTTTTCCTGCTTTCCATAGGTTTTAAGGGTAGCAGTATAAGTTGGTTCTTGTTAGAAAATATGTACTTCAATAGAGATAATTATAAGAAAGTCAAGAAATAAAGGCTCTCTTATATTGTATTTGCAGAAAGGATTGAATTGGGTGTTTATATTTCTTACTTTCTTTTATAGGCAAGTAAAAAAGCATTAAACCCTGTTGCTCCAGTTTATAAGTACTGCCTGATATCAGTCTCCAACATATTAACTACAACATGCCAGTATGAGGTATGTTTTTAACTTGTTGAGTAATATTTTATATTGATTGATGTTTCTATGAAAATTTTACTTTGCAAATGCCCATATCGTGCCAATTGAAGTACTAGGATCATAATATTATGTATTATGCTAAATTGAGATATTAAGATCACGATATTATGTGTGCTGATAATGTACTTTTGATGACAATTTGTTTTTTACAGGCCCTCAAGTATGTCAGTTTTCCTGTTCAGACGCTTGCAAAGTGTGCAAAAATGATTCCTGTTATGGTACGTCAAGTTTATTTGATTATACATTGTTAAATGTGTGCTTCACCTATCATTTATTGTTGTATCCTCTTTGCTTTCATTCCTCATTCAATTTGATCCAGTATTTTCCATACCAAGCTTATCACGTATATGTGGATCTTTCTGCCTTCCATCTTGGTTTATTTTCCTAGTTGAGCCAGCTGCATTTCCTCTAACTATCCTTAGAGGTACAGAGAAAACATTCCACTATGATGTATTATGGGTAAGAAAAGACCAACCTAGTAGTGTAGGTGAAGGCCTCATGAATTGATTTCATAGAGGAAACTATGGAATAGTCAACTTTGTCCATATTTTGTTCTTCTGTTTTAAGTTTACCGGCAATTGTTTGACTCATTCATTTTTATTTAATTTGTACAGATCTGGGGCACAGTCATTATGCAAAAGAGATACAAGGGAATGGACTACTCGATAGCTTTTCTAGTTACATTGGGTTGTTCAGTTTTTATTCTATTTCCGGTAATAATTAGGAGCCTATCTCAGCTTGCCCTTTTCATTACTTTTCATTGCAGAATCTGCTAGGGTGTGGTTGTGCTTTGAAAATTAGTGAATATTGCTTTCAAATTTCTATAGGAATTGACAGGGTTTTTACGTTTTGGATTCCATCAGAAACCAGGAACTGGAGTACGCACACTAATCTCGATTTTTTTTCGTTTTCTTTGTAGGAGGGAACTGATATTAGTCCATACAACAGAGGAAGGGAAAATACAGTTTGGGGCGTTAGCCTGATGCTTGGTTATCTTGGGTATTGATTTGAAATGCATTTCTTCTTATTGTAATTTATAATTATTCTGAATTCAAATATATTTCTAATTGTTAGCCTTGTAGTACAGATATAAATTAAATTTTCTTTCCTGCTATGCACCAACTGTATCACTGTATGCTTTTCGTTTTAATGTCCCATTAAGAGGTGTGTTCTAGGCTTCTAGCATGCTAATTTCGGAGTGGTTGGGCATGAAGACTGCCTGTTGCAGAAATATAAGTAGTACAGTTGATCCCTCATTGATATGCTATGTGCAAAGAATTATTTGAGCTTTTGTACTTTTTGCTCATCTGAATTATATTTCTTGGTTTTAAGCTGTTTCTTGGTTTTAAGCTGAATAACATTGAGAAATAAATTTTCTACCAGAGGTTCAAATGAAAGATCTGGGAAAGGCAAGCATGAAGCTCTATCATGTGATTAAGATCCTTTTTTTTTGCTAATGTGTGTAATAGGTTTGATGGATTTACAAGCACATTCCAAGATAAGCTATTTAAAGGTTATGATATGGAAATACATAACCAAATTTTCTACACTACCTTATGTTCTTGTGCTCTCAGTTTCACAGGTGAGTTTTTCTATATTGTGCCTAGTCTCTCTCTCTCTCTCTCTCTCTCTCTCTCTCTCTCTCTGAGGTGAATAAACCTTTAAGTGCTCATTTGGAGATGGAATGTGAAACTCCAAGGATATCTGGATTGTGAATCCTTGGAATTCACATTCTATTGTTTGGCTGGAAAATAAAATCCATGGATTTGAATAGTAGTTTGGAATAAAATTTAGTAGCTTAAATTCCATCATTAATGAAAAATGATGGAATTGAGAAAATCTCACCTATAAGGCGGGATTTCTCTCTCTTTCAAGATGGTGGAATTGAAGCAATGATGACATTCATTAATTCCATGGTTTCTAGCCTATTTTTTCTAAACCAAACAAAGGAATCTGATAAATCTGTGGAATATAATTTCCATCAGTAGAATTCCATCAATTAAAAAGACCTCTAACATATTATGGAATTCCTTGAGGTGTAATCTTGTTGGGGAGCATCTAGATAGAGTTATGGTTGATTTGCATCTATTTGTTGTCTTGTTGGGGAGTAAGTTCTTGAGAACATGGTCTTGCATGCATGGCCTTTTATTGTCAAATTTATTAGAAGGATCTAGGTTCAATTGGCCAAGATTGGACTAATTTAGCTATGCTTCTTGAATCCCAATGGCCAAGCGCAAGAGAAAAGCAACCTAAGTGGGGTGTTTTGGTCCTTGAGTTGTGGGTGCACCACAGCACAAACGTAGACCCAAATAGGGCCTTCTTGTCTTTCAAATCTGCTGGTTTACACATTCATGAAGGGAATAAATAATTACATTTCCTATCACTTTATAATGTTCTATTGAGTCTTTCCCATACTTTGTTTGATGATGGGCTCTGTGCTTTGCTTCTTTTGGGTTTCCTAACAATTTTTAACTGCTAGAGAGTTGATTCAAGTATATAATGTTAGTTTCTTCATGCACAATACGATATTTTTGTTCCTTCAGGATACTATTCAACTGTCCCTATACTCTGCTGGTGTATGAATGTATTAACTTGTGTTTCATATGTAGGACTTGTAATACAAGGGCATCTACTTCCAGCAATAGAATTTGTTTATCGCCACAAAGATTGTTTCTTTGACATTGCATTGCTTTCCACTGTGAGTAACTTTCACTCACCTGTTGTAACTCTATAGCATCAGGCACCTCTCCTCCCCATTGTTTGTTACTTGTGTAAACATATTCTCCCCCTCCCTTCCTTATCCTCTGACTTGAAGAGAAAATTACAGCTTAAATCTGAGAATGAATATCATTCCTTGCAGGTGGCAACTGCCAGCCAATTCTTTATTTCTTACACAATCCGCACATTCGGAGCTCTCACTTTTGCTGCCATAATGACCACAAGACAGGTAAGAGTAGAAAAATTCCAAAACAGAACGTAACTTTTCATTCCTTTTTGCCTTCACAATTACGCTTCTGATGAAATGGCATCTTGTCATTTCCTTTTGTAATTCAAGTTGGTGAGCATCATGTTGTCATGCGTGTGGTTTTCTCATCCTCTGAGCTGGGAGCAATGGATTGGAGCTGTAAGCCTCTTTCTCAACCCTTTTTTCAAAAATAGTTATTTTTCCCCTTCTTTTAAGCCTGAGGATATTAATTTTGCTACAATGATCAGGTTATTGTCTTCGGTTCTTTGTATGCAAAGAACTTCTTGAAAAGTGCATCTCCAAAGCCTCTGCCACCTTCAGAAAATACACAAAATGGAGCTAGCAGTCCAGTAAAGCTGAGTCCTTGACGTCAAAGTTATTGTATTTTTTCAATTTGGTGCTGCCTCTAATTTTATGGTGAAGGGCAGCTATTATATAGGTTTTGAGGCTGTATACTTTCTAGAGCTGCTGTTTAGAAGACTGAAATTGAAAGGCATTGTTTTATATAAGACAACAACACAGGCTAATGGCTCCTTCCTGTGAAATAGCTGCAATGTAGTTAGTTGATACTATTTAAAAAGGAAATTTTATGGGATCCCATTTTTTGTGTAGGGATGATAATTTATAGATTTGACAAAATTGACAAAAATGTTCCTTTTCTTGTATTTTATATTTTGAATACAGAATTTATAAAAGATGTAGACTATGAAATTGCGTTATTTGTTTTATCACTTTTTTTATTCTTTGATCTTTTGGTAATTTACATAAATTAGTTTTATAGTGGGACCTCAACATGAATTTATTGTCGGGTCATATATATAATTGTGGTATAGTGCGTTAAGTTTCTTGTTTTTGTAGAGGGAGTTATCACCGAAGTGTTGGGAATTGATTTTTATTTGTAAATTTAGTTGCTCAGTTCCAGGTTTCAAATGAGTCTACATATGAGTTATTTGGTTGGAATTATTTTTTGTCCTAACTATATTTTCCAGGTGCAAATGAATTCTATAAGGAAAATTACAGTATGATTTATATGTAGTTTAAGGAATATAATTAGTGTGTTTTTTATCTTTTTTAAAATAGATTAAAATAACTTCATATTTTATTTCTGTCAAATTATAAAGTTTTTTCATTTAAATTTTATTTTTTTTTTCTGTTAAATATTTTATGAAATAACGAAAATATTATTTTTATTTTAAAAAAAATATAAGAACGAATTAATTATATTTTTTAAATTATAAGGACCATATTGCAACTTTTTTTGCATAATATTTTAATATTTCTTTTTTGAACTCATATTTTCTTACTGATTTAACGAAAAAGATATAAAAAAAAATGGACTGAATGACATAGTAGTAGGATAATGGAACTAAAATATGGAGACAAATTAATATATTTTAGAAAAATAAGGATCGACTAATTATATTTTGCAAATTATATGGAATTGCTTAAGAATTATCAAGAAAAGGAGAATTATAGACGTTATCATGGTATGTTACCAACGTGGCTGTAGTTTAGTGGTAAGAATTCTACGTTGTGGCCGTAGAGACCTGGGCTCGAATCCCAGCAGCCACAAATTTGATTTTTAATTTTTAACATTTTGTTCCTTCCTTTTTTAGCTTAAGCACTGAAACTAAAGTGACATATAATAATAGTCAACGTGCACAAGTCATATTTAAATAAAATCTTTCTCTAAAGGATATTCCAATATTTTATTTATTCTTATAAATACTATTTTAAATACTTTCCTAGAGAAATAACAATTCTTATGCACAAGATGGATGCAGAGCATACTTTTTATTGAGAAAAATGTCTTATGTGCACAATATTCTTATTCTTATTATTATTATATGGATTTCCATACCTTTTTCGTTGTGATTTTTGTACTTTGCCAGATTAGGATTTGAACATTTAAATGCATTTGGTTCATGCTATTGAAATTCAACACGTTAAATTAGAAGAGTTTGACAAATATAAAAATTCTAATCAAACGGCTGATAAAACTCCTAATTATAGAATTATATACTTTTTAGCATTTCTATGATACTCCAATTTTTGCCAACTCCACGAATGCAATTATGAAATGATGAGTTGGTGACACGTACCATTATTCTTTATTCTTAAATATAATAGAAGTCAATTTATTGTAATGAAAACTTAAAAAAAAAAAAAGAAAATAAATATTAGCTAGTGACATACATTATTATTTGCTGGAATTTTATCACCAACAAACAGTTAATGAAAGAGTGGATTTCAAGAATTAAGATTTTCTTGAAATTTGAGTAATTGGATTGCAAGATTTCAGAATTTAAAATTTAAAATCTTTATTGTTGGAATGACTTTTTTTTATATAGAAATTATCATTGGAATCTCTCTTATTTAAAAGAAAATCACTTTTAAACTGTTGAAAAACACTTATTCAAATAAAAAATCGATATTATTATTAAAATGAAAAAAGGGAAACCCTTTATTGATTACTCTTTCATCAAGAAAACAACTTATAGATTTATAGTAAATTGTGTCACTATAGATAGATAATTAAATAATTTAGATAAGATTGGATATAATTATCGTAATTTTTTTGAATAATAATTAAATAAAAATATGTAGATTTACTGTAAAAATTTAAAATAGTAAAATAAAATTTATACACGTGGGGGTGGGGCGAAACTATCATTCTCAAAATTATTTTTTAATTAATAATTAATGAAGTTTAAATTTTAAATAAATAAATAATCTAAACAGATAATTAGATATGGAGAATTATAGGTAGATAATATCACAATAATTTCGGAAACCATATCTGAATCAGATAGGGATGCTATTTGTTTGCTTTTTTTTTTTTTTTTTTTTTGAATTTTATCTAAACCCTCTTTAACCCTATAAATAGGACTCATTTTCTTTGATCTTTCACAACAATTTGTAGAGCAGCATTCAATCAAGAAATACAAAGTTCTCTAGTTACTCTGCTTTCTTTTAGCCTTTTTTAATCAACGGTATGAAAATGGATCTTGATCTTTCTCCAAGATTGCCCAAGAAAGTTTATGGTGGAGATGGTGGGTCTTACCTTGCCTGGTGCCCATCAGAACTCGCTATGCTACGTGAAGGGAATATTGGAGCAGCTAAGCTGGCTCTTGAAAAGAATGGCTTTGCTCTTCCTCGTTACTCTGATTCTGCTAAGGTCGCTTATGTTCTTCAAGGTATTTTTTTTTTTATGGGTCGTTTTCTTTTTTCTTTACTTATTATCTGTTTATAAATAATTGATTATCTGTTTATATTTGTTGTTAGAAGATATTTAAGTGATTCTCTGGATTTTTGAGGGCAATCTCTAATTCTGAAATAATTTTAATTGCAAATTGTCTTGTGTTGAATCATGGAAATTGAATTATTTGTATAATTTCTTTAGGAACTGGTGTTGCTGGGATTGTCCTTCCAGAGAAGGAAGAAAAAGTGATAGCAATCAAGAAGGGAGATGCTATAGCCCTTCCATTTGGAGTTGTTACATGGTGGTATAACAAGGAAGACAGTGAATTAGTTGTTCTTCTTTTAGGAGATACCTCAAAAGGTCACAAAGCTGGTGAATTTACTGATTTCTTTTTAACTGGTACTAATGGCATATTCACTGGCTTTTCTTCCGAATTCGTAAGCCGAGCATGGGATGTAGATGAGAAAACTGTGAATGCTCTCGTTGGAAGCCAATCTGGTAAGGGCATTGTCAAGCTTGAATCATCTTTCAAGATGCCTGAACCTAAAAAAGAACACCGTGATGGCTTTGTATATAATTGTGAGGAAGCTCCACTGGATGTTGATATTAAAAATGGTGGTAGGGTTGTTGTCTTGAATACAAAGAACCTTCCTTTAGTTGCTGAGGTTGGTCTTGGTGCAGACTTGGTAAGGCTAGATGGGGGTGCTATGTGCTCTCCTGGATTTTCTTGTGACTCTGCTTTGCAGGTTACTTATATTGTTAGAGGCAGTGGCCGTGTTCAGGTTGTCGGTGTCGATGGCCGGAGGGTCTTGGAAACTACTGTTAAGGCTGGTAATCTGTTCATTGTTCCAAGGTTTTATGTTGTTTCCAAGATTTGTGATCCTGACGGCATGGATTGGTTCTCTATAATCACTACCCCTAAGTGAGTTTTCTTCTCTTTTTTTTTTTTCTTCTGAACTTCATTACCGTTTTTCCAAAATATTGAACTGTTTGTTATTGGTTGTTGCTTGCAGCCCCATTTTCACCCATTTGGCTGGTAGGACTTCAGTCTGGAAGGCATTGTCACCTGAAGTTTTAGAGGCATCTTTCAAAGTTCCTTCTGATGTTGAGAAGCTATTCCGCTCTAAGAGAACTTCTGATGAGATTTTCTTCCCACCACCAAATTGAAGTTGAGGAATGAGATTAGCTTTAGCTTTATTGTCAAATAAGGAGTTTTAGGACCTAAAACATGAGGATATGGATTGTGTTTAATTTCAATCCAAGTTGCTTATTATCAATTTCTATTTGAGTTTCTTACCATTTAATCTTATTTTTTACAATCCCTGATGCCATATTCCAGGAGGAAAATTAACATGAATTTAAACATGAAAGCATCAAATTCTATTCCTGCCTTTTTTTTTTTTTTAATTTTAAATCAGAAAGCTTTGGTTGTTTAAATGGAATCGCTACCGTATTCTTTATCTATATCTGAAGTTTGTAGATCATGTGAAATATTTTCTGAAATTATATTTTTTTCAGTGTTTTTATTTATTTATTAATGGCAGTCCAATTTTAATTGGTTTCATTTGAGAGTGGAAGGCATTGTGACAAGTGCTGGAGGCATCACTTAAAGTGGACTGTGAACTAGTGATGTGATGCCATTTTCCTCCTCCCAATTAAACAATTGTTGCTCCATTCATTTCATTTTGAAAAATACGTTTCATGTATAAAAAGATTTAATTATTCTTTAATATTATGTTGATTATCATAAAGTATATTCAAAGAAATTCTCTAAAGGGATTTTTAACTTTCTCAATTTTGAATTTAATTACTATTTAATTTATAATTAAATAATTGGATTTTTAATTTTGACTATTTATTCCTTTTGTAAAACATGGATGACTAAATAGTCAAATATTATCCTAAATACTTTACGTCACATTTGAAATTAATTAAAGGAATATTTACTAGCTATAAATATAAAGGGTTAATCTCAGGAACCAAATAAAAATTCTCCAAGGCAGCACTAACAACATATACGAGTAGGACTATGCGTCTGGCTTTCAAGCGGCGGAGAGAAGAAAATGGCGCCGTTGAAATCTCTGGAGGCACAATACTCCATTTTGGACTCTAATTTCCAGCTTTTTTGTGCTTCGCACGGCATTTTCACAGGTCAGATTACATTTCAATCCCTTAGACTATTATTCCAGTTTTATCTTTTGAACTTGGTGCTTAACTAATGTTTGGTTACCTAGAAATCCGAGGAGAAGGAGAAAAATAAAGGACAAGTTTTGTTTCTTGTTTTAAAATCTAAATTCTGTGTTTGTTTCATGTCTAGTGGAAGATTTCCTCATACATGACGTCAGTGTATTGACTGCATTTGCAGAACAAGAGCCAATCTCCGGGAGATTGAAAGAGGTAGCTTTAGATTTCCTTTTAATGTTATTTATATAAAAATTCCTTTTTGGATCAAATTGCTCCGTTTCTCTGTGTTATTTCTCTCAATCAATTGCTCTTTTGAGGAATTAGGGTATCACCCAAATGCTTTCTATTATAGACGAGCAGCACCAGCCATGGTCGAATGGTTTACAGTTGTTGGAAGATGTTCTACAAAATAAGCACGTTTTATCAACTGGATTTGAAGGGTATCTTTTTTTTTTTTTTTTTCTTTATAACACTAATCCTTTCGTAGCTTTTTAGGACTAAGTGAAATTGATGCTCTCTTATGATATATTTTTGAATGGTTTGTGGTACCTTTTGTCTATTGAATCAGGATTGACGCCCTTCTTGGAGGTGGAGTGAGAGAGGGACAATTGATAGAATTGGTTGGACCATCATCGTCTGGAAAAACACAGGTGAGAACTCTTTTTAATTTGCAGTAACCAAGGCACAATTAACATTGTGAACACTTTTGATTTGATATTTTAGAGGGCATTAACTGCTATGCCTGCGGTCTAATCACCTTATTCAGATGCAAGATATCACGTTTTTTGGATTGCATTTACAAAATGATTCATCAATGTCTTTCACAATACTTCGAAAAAATTGCGCACATGCATACACACGTCTGTCATCACTTTCTCTAATTGTGGGTCTGATTACGGTTTGCCTATAAATAGCTGCAAATTGCTGCGAGCACGATACAATACATGGTAATACCCCATGCCTCTCATAAACATTTTTTAAAAGAAGTCACGTTTATATTTAGAACTTGTCTCAAACTCTTGGTTACAATAAGGTTTGCCTGCAAGTAGCTGCAAATGTTGCGATACAACACATGGGCAGTGTTATTTTCATGGACACAGGCAACTCTTTTTCACCCCAACGCATTGAACGCTTTGTTCATCGGATCTCTGGTTCTGCATTTAATGAGGTCAAATATTTTTGTTAAATTCTTTTCTTTTATTGTTTGTTTACTTAGCCATCTTGTCATGTGTATGACTTCTATATCTAATATTTGCCTCATTGTTTTTTGCCCTTGACTTCCTGTCACAGAACTTTGTTCAGAAGGTAATGAGCAACATACTGTGCCACTCTGTGTTTGACATCTTTTCAATGTTTGATGTGCTACGTCAGGTAGAGATCAGTTTGAAATCCCAGGTATCCATTAAATAACCATCTGGTGATTTTGGTTGAAAATTTTGTTTCCATCTCATTCAGTATTTTATTTGCTGATTCAGCAGTGCAAAGGAGATTGTAAGGTGCGATCAATAATTGTTGATTCAATCTCATCATTGATTACCCCTGTCCTTGGGGGCAGTGGTTCACAGGGTATATATTCTTGTATGTACTATTTAACACAGTTCCTTAAACATATTACGTTTTCTCAAAAGACGCATTTGGTTGTCCATATTGTGTATTTATATATACAGTCTATCATTTGAAAATTAGAATATATGTGGTAGCGATATTTTGTTGAAGTCATCGAGTATTATGATCGTTGTAGGTTCATGGTGGATCAATGCAGTTTCTGTTTTTCTTCAATGAATTACCATTTTTAACTAAGTAAATTTTATAGAGTTTTGTCTTGTTTGCATTTGTTCTTAACTCAACTTATAATAGCATATGCTAGGGTTGAACCAGGTCATAGGTTTGCCTTTACCTGAAAAAGGAGGGTAAAAATACAGAGCTTAGGCAGTAACCTGGATGCAAATGCAAATTAGATGTCTTTTCTATTATCATTCTGCATTTTGTGATACCATTCAAATGACTCTTGTAAACACTGTAAGATTGGATATTACATTTGATATTTTCTTTACCTTTAAATCTGGATAATTTCATACTGATATTATGATGGTCATGCATCCTTATCATTATCCACTATTTTTTTCAAATAATCAGACCTTGTTTCTTCACTTTATTAGAAAGCACATTCACTTCTATATTTTCATTTCACTCTGAAGATTCTGTGTTGGATAAAACTGCAGACATCAGAATCACACTTAATTCTAGTAGATGCCCGACAATGAAATCTTCGGAAAATTAAATAATCCAACTCCTAGATGTTTTCCTGATATCAGTGTTTGTACCTAATTCCAAGTAACAAGTTGGAAAGAAAAAACTGTCTTCATATTGCCTGTTTTAAAGCAAAGTCCTTTCTGCTTTTATCACTTAAGGGACTATAGATATATATAGCATTTTTAAGGGGTATATCATGTTACTGCCTAAAATTTTGATATTCGGAGAGCACTGTGAGATCTCATAGGCAGCTAAATGGCACTTCTTGTTCCATAATGCCATTTCTCTTGATTGAATTGGTTGTATAAAAATTAGATGCTTTTCTACTGGTGAGCTATCCTGACAGATCCTGCTTTTTACTTAATTGATGACCATGCATAAGATCCCTTTATCAATCTCTACCCTTGCTATCTTGTATTGGCAACATTTTATATGTTTGCCTATCAGTTAGAAAGTTGAATTTATTTAGATTTACTGAGGAGGTTTCTTAGACTCATTCTCTAATTTAGAAACGGTCTCCCAATAGTCCTCCCCCCCTCGAGATGGAGGGTATTGAATCTTAGCCTTTATATTCTTCATCAAGGAAAGATGGGTTATTCTTCCCGTAGAATTTTATTCAAGGAACTAGCTTTGCTTATAGAAACTCATAGGTTTATGCTTGATCGGTGACAACAGGACATGCTCTGATGACGTCTGCTGGCTTTTTGCTGAAGAAGTTAGCACATGAACATAATATTGCAGTACTGGTAAATTTTGCTCTTAAATTGCAAGTTTTTTTTAGTAGCATTGATGTTAGCTTCTAAACGTAACTTATGATGAATTGGTTCCTTCTTAAACTGATCTTAGCCCATTCAAACTAATTCGTTAAAAATATTTACAATACGTGACTAATTGGCTTGTTAGGAAAAATTTAAGTCAATATTGTTCCTTGCCTTCTTGATAATACCTTGTGAAATGTTTGTTGAAGGTGACAAATCATATGGTGACTGGAGAGGGAGGTAATCCTAAACCAGCTCTTGGAGAGAGTTGGAAGAGCATTCCACATGTAAGGCTCTTGCTCTCTCGCAACCACACAAACAATACTTGCAATATTTCCATACTGAAACACACTGCCCTTGTAAGTTCATTCTGTCCTTGCTTTTCATTTGATGGTTTTACATATTAACTGGTAACCGTTGCGTCTGGTTTACAATCAATCATGTCTTTTCTTCTCATATCAATGCACAATTAGAGGAATAATTCTCCTTTTCAGGCTTCTGGCGAGACTGCAAGTTTTGTGGTTGATGGCTAATTACGAGGTTGGATTGTAACCTATACTTAACTCTGTAGAGGAAGACCATTTGAGATGAAGCTGAGTCCCAAGAAATTAGGATGATAGCATAGATGAAAATTTCTTTTTATTTGTTTGAAATTACTGTTTAATCCTCATAGTATGACGAGTTAAACTACTTATTCTGAAAGTTATAAATATTTTTGCACGTAAAATTAGGTTTGGGGCCCAATATATCAAATCAATAGTTATTTTATATTAAAAAATTCTCTACAATATTATTTTATAAAATAAGTATTTCGCATTTAAATTTAATTATTTGGTGTTCCACTCTCATCCCATTCCATAGTACTAGGTGAACTCCACCTATTACATGAATTGAATTACGTCTAGATCCTAATTAGTGAGTTATAGTTTTAACCAAAACAGAAGAAAATAGAAAAAAGTTGTGGATTTAATGTCCATTGAAGCGCGAAGAGTTCAATTAATTCATCTTGTCCTGATGGGAAAATGTAAGTTGACATGTTCTGCCTTTCATAGAGGATACATATGAGTTGAGAGAATCAAGTGGGTTGTGGTGAGGAAGAAGGGACTATTGCCATTCATCTCAATCTCACCTAATAATTATATATTTTACGATTTAAAATCAAGTATTTTAATTTTTCTTTTAAAAAAAAAAAACAGTTATTTTAATATTTTGAATGAAAATTAAATCAAAATTTGAAACAAATTTTAGAAAATAACTTATCTTTAAAAAAAATACTTACCACGAAAATATTTTAATTCATCAAAATTTTATACTTCTCAATAATAGTAATATAGTATTAAATTATTTAGTTTAGACTAATGTAAATTAAAATGTATTATCAAAGAATTTTTCAATATTGAAAATGATATTTCTTTGCACTGATAATATTCAGATTTTGATTCATTTCTAAAGACATAGCCAATTATGCTTATACGTCCATTATGATATTTGGTAAAGTCTTAAAAAAAACCAAAAAGTCATCACTACTCAATACGGATGTAAACCCAATACCTAAAAAAAAACCACCCTGCAATTTAAGTTTTAAAACACTCAACTACTAACTATTGAATTAATGCCTTTCATTGCAATTTCTCTTTTAACGCATCTTGAAAACAGAAAAAAAATTTCTGGCTCCGTCATCGTTATTATTTACCGGCTAATTATATTTATTCTCCCATTCCAACTCTATGTATATTGTATATAAATATATTGTATTTTCTCGAAAAAAATATATATTGTAGATATGTCAATTGGGTATCAGGTTCGAAACCTATACAATTTTCATCCCTATATATATATATATATATATACACATTACCCGTTTGAGCAAATCCTATGTGCTCGAAAGTTATACGTACAGAAAATAATACAAATATGATACCTGAACTCTTATCCTTCTCAGTTTTCTTTTTCTTTCTCTTTTTCCCTCTCTTTATGAAAAGATGGCAAAATCTTCCTCCAAGCCCTATAGCCTTACCCATACTCGGCCATCTCCATCTTCTCGGACCTCTAATCCATCATTCTTTCCGCGACATATCGTCTCGTCTTGGTCCTTTAATCTATCTCAAGCTTGGTTCTGTGTCCTGTGTCGTCGCTTCAACGCCTGAACTAGCTGAACAACTTTTGAAAACTCATGAACTTACATTCTCTTCGCGTAAACACTCATTAGCCATCGATCGTCTTACTTACGGCTCATCTTTCGCTTTCGCTCCCTATGGGCCTTACTGGAAATTCATAAAAAAAATTAGCACTTTCGAGCTTTTAGGAAACCGAATGCTTAATCAGTTTCTTCCAATAAGAAGTAAAGAGTTGCACCATTTTCTTGCTGGTTTTTATTCAAGAATTGGTCAAAGTGTTAATGTGACGCAAGAATTGATTAAATTATCGAATAATATAATATCTATGATGGTGTTGAGTATGAGATCATCTGATACAGACAGTGAAGCTGAAATTGCAAGAACTGTAATAAGAGACGTTACACAGATTTTTGGAGAGTTTAATATCTCTGACTTTATCTGGTTTTGTAAAAACTTTGATTTGCAGGGTTTTAAAAAAAGAACTGATGAGATTTATAGGAACTATGATGGTTTGCTGGAGAAGCTAATTACAGATAGAGAACAACGAAGGAAGACAAACAAATGCAAAGGAGAAGCTAAAGATTTTCTTGATATAATGCTTGATGTTATGGAGGATAATAATGCAGAAATTAGGTTAACCAAAAACCATATCAAGGCCTTGATTTTGGTAAGTATTGTTTATTTATTTAGTTTTTGTTTTGGAAGGAAAATCATTTTTAATATTGAAATTGATTTGAATGGAATGAAATAAATATGTTTAGTATTTTAAAAATGGAATTGAATGAGTTAAATTGAAATTTTGACTGTATAATTAGTCATTTTTATTTGATTTTTAATCTTGAAATATTATTTATAATGTATTATAATACACTATAAACAATTTTAATTAAGTCGTAGCTTATTTAAATGGATTGTAAATTTTAGGGTTTTCGGTCATATTTTTTAATTATTTTGATGCAGATGGCAGACAGACTTACGTTTATTGATTTTAATAAGAGTCCTTACGAGCGTTATTTACTGTGCAATTAAAATTTGTTGTTATTGCAGGATTTCTTCACAGCAGCTACAGACACAACAGCAATTACTATAGAATGGGCAATGGCAGAACTTATACACAATCCAAAAGTTGCAGAAAAAGCCCGTGAAGAAATTGATAGAGTTGTGGGTAATAACAGAATCGTTCAAGAATCTGACAATCCAAAGCTTGAATATATTCAAGCTATTTTAAAAGAAACATTCAGATTGCACCCACCAATTCCAATGCTTTCAAGAAAATCAATTCAAGATTGCAAGATTAATGGGTATACAATACCTGCCAATTCTCTACTTTTCGTGAATATGTGGTCGATTGGAAGAGATCCAAAGCACTGGAAAAACCCATTAGAATTTAAGCCTGAGAGGTTCTTGCAATCCAACAGTAATAGTAATCAGGAATTTTGCCAAACAAGTCCTGTAGACGTTAGAGGTCAACATTTTCAGTTGTTGCCTTTTGGAACAGGAAGGAGAAGTTGCCCTGGCATATCTTTAGCCATGCAAGAATTGCCTACAACACTTGCGGCTATGATTCAGTGCTTTGATTGGAAAGTGGTTAATCCTCCTGAAGCCAAGATTAATGGCGGTGATCAAGTTCTTGATATGACTGAACGGCCTGGATTAACTGCACCAAGACTTCATGATCTAGTATGCATTCCTGTGCCACGTTTGCCAAATATTCTTGATGCACTACGTGCTACTTAACTTATTTGCTAGCTTGCTAAAATGGTGTTTTTTAGTTTATGCTTTGATCGGATTGATTTGTATATTTGTACTTCTTTGGATCGTTATAATATATGATTTTATCACTGAATAAGATCCAAAAATCCAAGAAATTGAAATTGAATGTTAGAGAGGTTGGGAATTTATATATAAAATTTATACAGAAACATATATTCTTTCAATAACTCATCACAAAAAATATCAATTAACAATCAGTCAGGATGATAAATGCTCTCAATTTCTATACAAAGGTGAATATAACAATTGAAAATGCATTCACTGTATTGAAGGTCAAATCCTACAGTTTGAATTTATCCTTATTAACATTTAGGGCTTTATAAATTCATTTGTTTCATTAATGTTTAATATTTTATAAATTTTTTTAAGATGGCTATATCCGTTACTTATTTTCTATATTCTTATCTTTTTTTTTTTTATCGATTTATATTAAATATCATATCTAACCACTAATGACTAATTATGTGAAACATAACAAGACACGTAAAGGGTGAAGTTTAGCCATTGGTTACCACAGCTATATATCAGCTGTAATTTTCTTTCCTAACAAAAGCAATTTGACACATGAAAGTTGATTTTCTTTTCTTTCCACCTTGTAAAGTTAGGCACTTGCTTTGCTTTGACATCAATATCGAAATCCTATAACGAATTTCATGAGTCAGAATTACAAATAAGATGTACACCTCCTCAAATGATAAATGTGACATTAATTAGAATTCGATTAGTCAAATTGATTATGAAAAGTCAATTTAAAATAGTTTGGTACAATTAGTTGACTATTTATATAAATAAATAGCTAATAACCGTTACCTAAAATTCACCTATGAATGTAATTTTTTTTAAATCCGTTCGCCTATAAGTGAAAAAAATGTAATTTTGCATTTTAATTATTATTTATTTATACTTTGTTTATATTCTTTTAAATTTGTATAAATTTTTTACAAACAATAAATGATTAAATATTAATATAAAATTACTATTTTGTAAAATAAGAATTTTACATTCAAATTCGTGAAAAATAGTAATAAAAAAAGGGCAGTGGTTGGTGTAGATGTGATGTCCGTATTCTTCTTGCATGTTTATCCAGCTCTACTCATTAATTCTTCCTCTGAAAGAAGAAAAAAAAAAAACTGAACTGAAATAAATAAACTCACATGTTTTTTCATTTCACGGGTGGAGGAGCAACCGCCCTTGGCTTTTCACGGGGCATTAGCAAGTGGTGGAAATAAAAGGATTGAGGAGAGAGAATAGGATAAGGGCATTTATGAAATTTTCATATAAAATTCACGGGAATCTGATGTATTCTGGTGATATAGCTTTCTCTTATGCCACGTCGACCGCCAGCGGTGCAAACGTAGTCTTACTTCATTCCATTCAGATTTTCAGTGGTCAACGCCACCTCAAATATTTAATTATAAATTTTAAAAAAGTTTCAGAACTGAATTGATAATATTTAATATTATAATATTTTTTATTCAAACATTAGAATTACTAATGAAACAATGAGATCGAATTATTTAAATTTATATTAAGAAATTTTATATTATAAATTAATCATGTTCTTATTTTTGTACGATGCACGAACCGTATAATTTTATATTTTTTAAATAAATTGAATGTAATTTTTAAGAAAATTATTATAATTTATATTCACTTTATTTTAATTTAAATTATTTATTTATTTATTCTTAATTAGAAATTTAAAATTAAAAAATTTTCAAGTAATGAATTGAAATATTAATTAACACAATTAATCATTATAAGTAAATTATTGTAATTCAATTTGATATAGTTAATGAATTATCTTTCCTCCTTAAAATTCTCATATATTCAAATTAGATGAGATATAAGAAATTTTAATTTTAATGAAATAAATTTTAATGAATTTAAATTATTATTTAATTTTATTTGTTAATGTAATTATATTATTTAATTAATTTTTATTAACTGTGACTCTATTAAACTCCATTAATTTGTTTTAGAAAGGATTATTTAATAAAAAGCTTAAAATTTATTAAATATAAAAAATATTAATTATAATGAAATCATCCATTAAATTTATTAATTTATAACACTATTTTTTAAATACAAAATTAATTTTTATTAAATTTAAATAAAATATTAATTATAATGAAAAAATAAAATGTCACATTATCAATTTCATCTTTTAATATGTTGTCACATAAGTATTTAAGTCTTAAAAATTATATATTTATATATATATATAAATAGATAAATACTTGGAATGGTTTAATTGAAATTCGTAAAGTTTGATTCTCCCCTACTTAATTATTATGTTACGACATTGATAAAGGATGAAAGTCTCAGAGAAAGAATCATAGAGGAACGGAAGTTACAGCTGCCATGGGTGGAGAGAGGACAACCGCAAATTCTAACAACTCACCCACCTTGCGCATATCACACCATTCAAAACGACAACCGTCATTCACAAATCTTTAGATTGGACATTTTTGGTTCTTTTTTTATTTTGACATTTTATTTTTGGACAAAAATGTTTAAATTTTGCATTAACACAAAAAAAAAAAAAAAAAAAAAATGTTCCCGATTCATCCGGTCTCTCATACTCGAATTTGGCCCAATTATATCGGGTTTGAATTTTTATATGCAATTCAAATTCGATTTATTTTTATTATATCGGATTTTTTTTCCAAGTTTGAGCTATTAAAAAATTTTCAATCTAGAATAAACCAAACAAGTACACATATTGTTTTTAACATTTTTTAATTATACTAAAACTATCTTTTTAAAATCTAAAATTTAATCATAATTTTTTAAATTAATGTTGATATCATATTCAATTTAAATGTTTTAAGCACGCTATGATATAGTCTAATGATAGGTGTATATATGATTTAATTATAGATTCAAGTTTGAATTTTCCTCCTCAATATCTGAAAAAAAAAAATTTAAATATTTTGACAGTACTTAGTAAACTAATTTTGACAGTTAATTCCAAGAAATTTCTCATGTCAGTTGGATTCTTTGTAAATCCCCAATCTTAATTCCTAAGTAATAACCTAATTATTTTTTGTGCTGATTTTTGAAACTTTGAAACTCTTCACATATTTACCATGAGAGTAGTTTACTTGCTGCCTTGGTCGATGGATTACGTATTTTGGGTAATGATTTATTTGTAATTTTAATTAATTATGGGGTTTTTATTAAAAAAATAAATTAATAATGATAATTGATAATTAAGTATAGTAATTGCTAATGTATGAAATAGTTATTTTATTTCTTACTATTCTATTTTTGAATTTTAGAATTTAAAATAATCTTAAGGGCAAAAAATTAATAAAAATAATTATTTCAAAATATAAGAATATGATGATTCGCCATTTTTATGTGGTGTTTCTTAATCTGATTTGAAATTTAAATATAATTAAAAATTTTTACATATTCCTGTAACTCCGTGTAATGAATATCGAACTCAACAACTTTTTTCATATATTCATCTTGCATTATCAAATAATTTTATATTATACGCATTTCCCTCTGTATCATTCTCAAATTCACTTCCATTGTAAATAAATATTTCAGTTTATAATTGGGAAAATTACAATTCTAATAGAAACATTTCAAAATTTTGATATTATAAGCTGGAATGTTAATTAATCAAATGCTAATAATTTAAAAAAATGAAGGAAAAGGAAACATAGAGAAAATACCGCAAACCTTTTAGATTTCTGAATTGATATTATTAAAACATACAAACCATTCAAAAAACTAAAATTAGACAGACAAACAACCAACACTACAGAAATATTTCAGTCAACACATAAAGATTCAAGAACATCGGGAATTCGGGGCACAGGAATACAGACAAGTTCCTGAGCTCTTGGAGTAGTTAATCCAGGCCGTTCAGTCATGTCAAGAAGACGATCACCGTTACCTTTGGCTCCGGATGGATTAAATACTTTAAAATCGAAGCACTGAATCGTAGCCGCAAGTGTTGCATGCAATTCTTGCATAGCCAAAGGAATCCCTGGGCAAATTCTTCTTCCTGTACCGAAAGGCAACAACTGAAAATGTTGACCTTTTAAATCAATATTTGAAGAATCTGACAAAAATCTTTCTGGTTTGAATTCAAGTGGGTCTTCCCAATATTTGGAATCTCTTGCGATAGCCCACATGTTTATAAAAACTAAAGTCATTTTAGGAATTTTGTAGCCATTAACATAGCAGTCTTCGGTTGACCTTCTTGAAAGAACAGGAATTGGTGGGTGTAGTCTAAATGTTTCTTTTATAATGGCTTGAATGTAATGGAGATTAGGACTATCTGATTCTTCAACAATTCTGTGAGTTCCAACTACTTTTTGAATTTCTTCTTGTGCTTTCTCAAGTACTTTTGGATTGTTTATTAGTTCTGCTAATGCCCATTCTAGTAAAATTGCTGTTGTGTCTGTACCTGCTATGAAAAAATCCTATATAGAGACAAAAATTCAATAATCAGTTTTGAAAGTTAATGCATTAATAAATTGAAAAAAAAAATGGTAGATGGGTTTTGTAGTAAAAATTACCAATATCATAGCTTTAATATGTTCCCTAGTTAATTTTATCTCAGTGTTCTCATCCTCCATAAGATCAAGAATAATATCCAAGAAATCCTTTGTCTTATATTTCAACCCGTTCATTTTACAGTCATTTCTTTCATTTTGACGAGCGGTAATAATTCCCTCCACCAAAGAATCGTACTTTCTTCTTGTCTCCTCAAACCTCTTTCTAAAACCCTGCAAATCCAAATTCTTGCAAAACCATATATAATCAGAAATATTAAACTGCCCAAAAAGTTGTGTCACTTCTCTTACAACACTTCTTGTCAACTCAGCTTGCCCATCTGTCTCTGAAGATCTAATACTCCAAACCATAGTACAAATAACATTATTGGAAAACTTTATTAATTCTTGAGAAATATTAACTCTCTCACCAATTTTAGCTTTGGAGTATATAGTTCTAAGAAGGGTATGAATTTCTTTAGTCCTAACGGGTACAAATTGACCAATAACCCTAGTTCCTAACAACTCAAACGTTGTCCATTTCTTAATGAATTTCCAATACTGTCCATAAGGTGCAAAAGCAAAAGAAGCATTATAAGTTATGTGATCAACAGCTTGAGAATTTAAACGACAAGAAAATGCAAGATCATTATCTTTCAAGAAAGCTTTAGCCAGATCTGGCGTAGAAGCTACAATGCATGAAACAGAACCAAGCTTGAGAGAAAATAATGGACCGTAGCGGGAAGAAAGATCGCGAAGAGAGGTGTGAAGAAGAGGGCCGAGAAGATGGAAATGGCCGACGACTGGTAAACCTAAAGGGCCAGGAGGAACTTGGCGCCATCGTTTCCTGGCTAAGAGAAATGAAAAGGATATAGCGGAAACGAACAATAATATTTCTATTATCATCGTAGACTGTACTTTTCTTTTCCAAAACGCCTTTTTCTTTTTTTTTCCTCACTTTGTGGCTGCATAATGTGTATGTATATATTTATAAAGGGTTTAAAGGTACGAATGTTGTCAGTACTTTGGTAATGACCCCATCGCTTCTTTCTAGCTATCATGAGGAAGTATGGTGGAATATTTATCATTTTTTAATTAAAAATAAGATTAATAAAAATTTGAAGAAAGACTTAACATTAAAAATCTATTTGACCTGGATTAATAGCTCCATCTCATACACTCAGATCTAAAATGTCAATGTTAATCGGAAAAAAATATGAGGCTTAGAACATGAAAACGCTACGTATGATTCACTAAAGTAGGAAGTTACAGACTTGCACGGACAACACAATCCTACCATGGCGAAAGTGTGGTGGAAAACACTTTGATTTTTTATTAAACCGCTCACATTTTTAATTGTACTGTATTGACATACAGCAACATCAAGATTTCTTCCGAGTTACTTTAAGTATGCACTGTTTCATATCCAGCTACCGCATTAAATATATCCAACTAATCTTAAATGAGATATTGTTGTATTCCTTTAAAGATTACTGTATTATCTCTTTTTTTTTTTTTCCTAATGTGTGGTTAGAAAAATTCTCGTTTGAATCAAAATAATCAAACTGGATGACTTATTATTAAAGAATCACTAGAAAACTCTATTCTTAAAACTTTAAATTTTAACATCAATAAAAATATAATAAAAGAATTGATTCGAGTGGAGTCTTCTAGATAAGAAATTGAGGATGTTTATACACAGAGCAGGTGGATATCCCATAAATGCATCGTAATGGTAGGTATGGGCCTGGCATTGTCTTGTTGAAAAAAAAGCTGACAGACGAGTAAAGGGTTGCTGGCTGGTGGTTTCTGGATCATCCATTTTACTTGGGTAGTTGGGACATGTGGTTGTTCTTTGCTCCACCTGAACGTGACCTTTAGCAAGAGGCCCTACTCATTTAAGTCTTTAATATCGGATCCTTGACCAAATTAATGTAACTATTAATTATTTTAATAATATTTAACTAATACAATCTTTAATAATTTTTTATAAAACATTAAAAACTATGAACGCTATCTTAATACATGCAGCGGAGTACAGCCAAAATCAATATTTATTTTGTAACTTGTATTGCCAAATCATTGTATGATTCAACCAATTTTGTATCATAAAAAAAATAGAATTGAGATTCTATCTGGGACAGAATTGCTCAATTTTGATTTTAGTTTCAAACAATTCAAAAGTAACAGAGTAATAGATCAATAAACTGAAAACAATTGATTTGATTTCAATTATCAACCTGTAGCCACCTTTTTTTACTGTAGTTCATGTGAAGGTTTCAATCTAACTTTCAAAAGTTCTCCATTCAGAAAACGCAATCGTTTAAATTAAAAGCTTTATAAACTATAATTTTCTTTCTTTCTTTCTTTATTTCCATTCTTTTCAATTTAGACCGATTTGTTTTCGTAAAATAATTTATAATTTATATTATTTTGGAGCGTTCAAAAAAATAAGTCAACAGAAAATATATTTCTGATAAAAAAAATTAAGTCATTTTTAAGAAAAATAACTTTTCATCTTCAAGAGCGGAAAATATTTTTTGAATTTTGATAAACTTATTATAATTCACCATTCACCACCACCGGGCTACTGTTGACCACCACCACCGGTTATTAGCGATTTTTATAATTTGTCTTTTTTCTTTTTGCATTATTCACGTATTTAACAATAAAATTTTTAAAATATAAAATTTATATTCTTAACTAATTTTTAAATTCAAACCAAACAGTGGAAAATAAGTCATTTGGAAAATCTTTTCTTTAAAAAATATTTTTTTTGGACAAATTATTTTTCGAAAACAAATGAAGTCTTAATTTTAACTTGAAATCTTATGATTTTGGAGAAAATTTCACTACAATGTAAAGCAAATCTTCAACTTCCATTTCGACTATAAGGAACGAGAGGTTGAAGGAACGTCCTATAGGACATTATCATTCAAGCAAATAACTCACAAACTCCCTTATTGCATCAATCCATTAAAGAAACCCACCTACTTGAAGGACCATGTGCAAAGCATAACATTAACAACATAAATCTTTTTGAGATTGGGATCCATTTGCCTAAATCAGGTTTTTACTCACTTATAAATCGAATAAATGAAATTAAAAATTTTTTAATTATAAAAATACTATAAAGTAAATGGGAGAAGTGGGTTGTTTTAGGAGGGTATTATAGTCTATTTTACATTAAAACATTAATAAAATTATTAAGGTTGTGAAACCGTTTAATTAAATTAAATTGTGATCCTAATTTGGTGTGATATAGTTAGTCTTCTTAATGATACACTGAGTGAAAAATTTCATATTCGAATTTTCTCGATTATAAAATTTTCATTATTTTAATGAATTTAGAAAGAGCATTGCATTGCTAACTGACAATGTTATTAATTTAAAATTTTATTTCTTACGTAAGTCAATTTTGTGAAATGTGTTGAAATTTAGGTAAAGTAAGCTGTCTTTCAATGTGTAATAATAAAGTGAGAGAAGTATGTTTGAGACGGTATCATAATGCCTCAAGTACATCATGTTTCCATTTTTTTATTTTTTTTTAAATGTATAGTTAAAAATACTTTCATTTTAATAAAAATTTTTAATTTTGTTAATTTGATGCATAAGTGGGGCCATATATTCGATTTAGGTAAATTTTTTCTTTTACTTTTTTTTTTTTCTATTTTTATTTTTTATAAAACGTGTATGTCCTAGAGAAAACAATTACCTGATATTATATTTTATCAAAATTGCAATTCTTGTTTTTTAAGAGAATATTAATATTTTAAAAGTTAATGTCAGAGTAAAAGCCTCTTTAAATTAATTTTAAAAATTCTTGCCTGTCTTGAGTGGAATCTGAATATTATTCATAATATTGATTAGTATTTAAAATTTTAAATACTAATAATTATTTTCATTGTGATTGCTAATATATAAATTTTTATTATTTTGTTGTCATTTATATTATTTTTATTAAAAAATATTTGACCACATGTAATGTATTTATTTATATAATTACATTATTTTTAGGCACTCTTTCAATTCATGTTTACTTTTTATTCATCGTATAAAATAATAAATATATTTTTAACCCTACAAAAAGATTATGACTCCATCACTTAATAAGAATGAACAATCAAAAAATAATTACACTGATTTACATCAGCGTGCGACCAATTAATAACCAAATAAGCAATAAATTACTAAATTTCAAACAAAGACAGTAATTTGTAAGGAAAAATACATATAAAATAGCAACCGATAAAATTAAAATTATCAATTAAATCTGCCAAACACATTAAAATTCAGGCTTTTCTTTATGATTTAACATTCAAAAAATTAGTGGGAACGGGGCATTTATTTGTTTTAGCACTAACATTGTGCACACTTTGTTTTAAAAAGTATTAAAAAGATTAAAATATATTTTCACAATGCATGGCTACTTAATTATTCAATAACTATCTTTTATTTTTTAAACCTAAAATTTCTCTTCTCTTCTTTTATGGGCGGTCATCGGTGAGTTCTTACCGGTGGTCACCCTTATCCTCTTTTTTTTTTTATTTGATTTTTTACAAATAGTCATCATATTTGTTTATATATTTGAGTTATTGTCGCCCATTTATTAAAATTTATTATTGCTTATATATTGAAATTTTATCATCAAATCAAGAAATAATCCATTCAATTTTCGTATTAAGCGATAATATTTCTATATCATAACCCATTTTGACATCCTTTGAAATATAGGAAATTACATAATATTGTAGTTTGGTTCGACATATTTTTACTTTTTTTTTTTTCACACGTAAAATCATATGGGTTACTTCTTTAGATAATTAATAGTTAAATGCACTGACACTATTAATATTGATGATTTTACATGAAATATCAATCAGAAATACTGTTACTTATACGAGAAAATTATCTTCATAATTTGGGATGTATTTGAAAATTTGTGATTTTTTTTTCTTTTGCAGAAGTTATTGTTTAGAAATATTTTTTTATTGAATTATTAATTAAAATGCTAATTTAATTGAATAATAAGCTCCATATTTTCTAGTTGAATTATATATTGGTAAAAAATAATACTTAAATTCAATATTTATTATTATTATTAAGTATTAGAATAAATTATGTTATGATGTACTTTAATATTTATTATTAAGTCCTAATATTTGCTTCATCAAACATTTAAGTGCTAAATAATAGTAATAAAATTAATAAGCAGCACAAGTTATTAGTCAATACAGAATTCAGAAAAAAAGCATCAACACTCTATTTTGACCAAACAGAAATTTAATTAATATGATTTGATTTTGAAATTTTATTTATTTATTGTTATATGGATAAAACAATAAAAAATAATAATTTTTGATGAAAATCTAAAAAAAATAAATTTTTGGAAATTTTTTTAATACATTGTTGGCTAAAATTATACAATAAAGGCAGGACAAAAAATTTTTCAAAAATAAAATTTCATTTTGTTTTAGAACTTATAAATTCAATTTTTGTTTAATTACTTTTGAATTTCGTTTACTTTATTTTATTCACTTATTTTTAATTTTTTTTAAAAGAAAAGAATAAACAGTAACCCTGAGTCCTAACAAGCACATGCAGTCCTATCTTAAAGCCCGTAAATCTCCTAAGGCCCATTTATATGCTTAAGCCTTTTCCTCTCTTCCGGTCTTCACCTCTATCTTCTGTCCAGCTGCAGGAAAACGGCATCGTCTCCACTCTCTTCATCATCTTTCTTTCCCACTCGAAAACCCTAGCTACTCCAACGATTTTCAAAAAACCCCGGTCTCTAGTCTCTGATTTTTGTTTAGAAGTATGCATTTCAGATTAATAGCTTGAAATTGGTAAGAACTTCCCTTTGTTATATGTCGTCTGTGTCTTTAACTCCTTGTTTTTGCTGCTGTTAATAATCTGTTTTAGTTTAGGTTTAAAATTTTTTTGTCTTAATCCGTTTAGTTTGGAAGTGAAGTTTACGTGTTTCTGTACAGTCTTTTGTTTTAAGAAAAAATAAGGGACAAGAAGTAAAAATTGCCGTTGTTTGTATTCAAATTCAAAGATGAGTTAGTTTGTTTTTATACTGCCTAAAAATGTCGATTGTTTCGTTCTGAAATTGAGTTTCACTTTTTTGCTTTATTCATTAAGATTGAATTTTATTGAAATTTTGAGCTTTTGGATTTTTCTTTTACTGAATCTGCAGGTTCTGTTGGTTTTGTAAAGCGTATTGAAATCCCAAGTAAAAGAAACCAAATGAAGCGAAATTCCAGTTACGATGATCCTTGCAAGACCCAAAACAATTCAAATTTCCCGTTGTGTCAATCTCTCGCATTATCAACAATACAAATCTCAAGCCAAACCCAACAACAACAGAAAGCTTCAATCTTTTACACGAAGGCGAAACGGACCAACTCCATTTTTAACCAGTTTGAAAGAAGTAAAAGACCCAGATAAGGCATTGTCTCTCTTTCATGAATATCAGCAAATGGGCTATAAACATGATTATCCTTCATATTCTGCTCTTATATATAAGCTTGCTCGTTCTGGGGATTTTACGGCTGTGGAGAAAGTTCTTGGATATTTACGGGATAACAACATTCGATGCGGAGAAACACTTTTCATTGCTTTGATTCAGCATTTGGGAAAAGTTCAGTTGATTGATAAAGCCATTGAGATTTTTGATACAATGACTGGTTTTAACTGTGTCCGAACATCTCAATCTTTTAATGCATTGCTTAACGTTCTTGTTGATAATGGCAGGTTACTTGATGCAAATGAGTTATTTTTTAGGTGTTATAAATTGGGTTTTCGTTTGAATTCTGTTCCATATAATATAATGATTAAAGGTTGGCTTGAGAAAGGTGACTGTGTTCAAGCTTACAAGGTGTTTGAGGAAATGCTTGAAGGAAGAGTGGAACCTACTGTAGTGACTTATAATAGTCTTATAGGGTATTTTTGTAGAAACGGTGAGTTTTATAAAGGGAAGGATTTGTTTGAGGATATGATTAAGAAAGGGAAATACCCGAATGCAATAACTTATGCTTTGTTAATGGAAGGTTTGTGCTATATGGGTGAGTATAGAGAGGCTAAAAAGATGTTGTTTGATATGGAATATAGAGGATGTAAACCAAGACTTGTAAATTTTGGTGTTTTGATGAGTGATCTTGGAAAAAGAGGGAGGATAGAGGAGGCAAAAGCCTTGCTTCTTGAAATGAAGAAACGGAGATTTAAGCCTGACGTTGTAACTTACAATATACTAATAAATTATCTTTGCAAAGAGGGTAGGGCAGCAGAGGCTTATAAAGTCTTCTTTGAAATGCAAATTGGAGGTTGTGAGGCTAATGCAGCTACTTATAGAACGTTAGTTGATGGGTTTTGCCAGGTTAGGGATTTTGAGGGAGGTTTGAAGGTTCTTAATGCAATGATGACAAGTAGACATTTTCCGCGTGTTGAAACATTTAATTGTTTAGTTGTTGGGCTTGTAAAGTCTGGAAATATTGCTGGTGCTTGCTTTGTCTTGGAGGAAATGGAGAAAAGAAATATGAGATTAGATTCTGATAGTTGGGAAGTTCTTGTTAAGCATTCTTGTGGAGAACATGGAGGTGCAGACGAACTTGTAAATGAACTAATTGGTATCAGTCAAGTATCGTCAATGTGGGAGGAGGATAAATAACTTTGTGAGATCTGTTACCTTTTCTAACTGCAGTAGGTTCACTATGATTCATTGCTTGAATTTGATACTCGATTGAGTTTGTCACCAGATGGTTGGGGAAAACTATGAAGGATTTGCTTCAGTTGCTACATATAATAGTTACCTTGTGTCCTGTTGGATGCAATATGTTTGAATACGAGAAGAAGGATTGCCCTTTCTTTTGGGAGGATGTGCAAGAATAGCTTGCATTACCTCACGGATTGGATCCAGTTTGACAGGATTGGCCCAGTTAACATATGCATTGGGAAATAGAGGATGATAATTTGAAGGTTTTGTAACTGCTGATGGCTGTTGTTATCAAAGCTCGGAGTCTCTATTCATTGGAAGCAATTTTGCGGTGAAAGTAGTGATATGGGTAGCCATTTTTTCAGGGTTATGTGCCTTTTTGATTCTGTTTTTAGTAGGAACACAGACGGCACATAGATATATCTAACATGAGTTTGCAAATGGATAGTGTTTTGAAACACAGTTTGTGGATGAGATAAATGATATTGATGAGATGTTCTACCTTGTGCTTAATTGGCTTTTATTAGAATTTCCTGTATCATCTCTGCAGTTGCCTCAAGATGACAATGTAAAATTAGGAATGCTTGAACCATCTCTGCAATTTCATGTCTCAAACCATTCATCTGATCTGATCAAGAAGTATCAGAGCCAAAAGGATCTGTTCACATACTCTACGTCTGGAAATGTAATATTATATTTATTCATCTATCATATATAGATGTGTATATATAAAATAAATTTGAAAAATATTTTCGACATCTTTTTCTAGTCTCATTTTCTATTTATGGTGAATCAAACATTCCTGTAGTTACCTTGTTTGAACAGGTTGATTTAGGTTCAAGCTTTCATTTTCTGAAGCAATTACTTTGATATCTCAAGTTTCGGAATTTTTTATTTATTGTTCAATAATACCTTGGAGTAAAAAAGGTATTATTGTGGGCAGAGAATGAAAAATGTCCTTACTAAGAATTATTGTTTCCTGGCAGAAAGTTACAAACCCTGTATATGGTAAACCAAGCTAAATTGCACTCACAATGCAATTACGATTTGACTGAACTGCGCACACGGTGCAATTATAATTTAACTATTTGATTATATATTCAAGTTCGAATCCGACTCCGGTACTCAAAAAAGAAAAAGGAAAAAAAAAAAGGGAAAAAACCCAAGCTAAACTGCTAAACTGCTAAACATGGCATCCTAACACAATAAATTTGTTTACTTCTTAGCTATTTAAATTGCCCAAATTGATAACTTAGTGATCCAGTGTTTGTATATATACCGCAGATTAGAAGTCTCAATGCCCTTTTTAAGTATAAATCTTGACTCATTGCTTTGATATGACTCACAGTCCATTTAGTACAGTTGTGTAATAATTATAATTAAGTGAGCTTAATTTCATATCCAGGCATGCTTATGTACAGTGTAAATTGATAAGTTAATTTAAACAATTAGTAGTTTATCATAGGAAGAAGTAAATTCCAAGTTTTGAATCATAAGCAACATAAATTATAATTTCATGTCTCAAAAAGGAGATAAAGCAAACAAAACATTTTGAATGAGATATATTGTGTTTATTACTGTTTACAATAATTATTCTTTCTGAGTCATGGATGTCGTCTCCCCTTCTCTCTTGTCTACCATTTTCATTTTTCTTCATTAATATATATCCTATACAACATAAAACCTTTTGCTTGCCACTTTCTCCAAAATTGTTTTTCTGAAATCGACTTTGCACACTGTTTTACTGTCGTTTTATCAAAGTTAATCATTTTGTATTTGTCCTCTACTAAGATGAAATCCATGAATACCATTAATCTAATTATTTTTTTTTCTTTTTCTTGAAAGAAATCTGATTATTTTTTCAAACAAATATCATTTGATTGCAAAAATAATAAATTGACTCTAATAGAATATTAAAATATTCAGATTTAATTATAAGTGAATTTAAATTCAATCTCGAAGTTTGTTATTCATATTTATTTAAATACAAAATGATCGAACTTGTAATTTCCATTAGCATTTTCTATATTCAAATTTATAATCTCGAAATTATAAATTAAGCATAAACGATATAATTAATTGTATAAAAATTAATTAATTATAAATTTTCTTTCCAAACCTACAAATTAAGGATAAACCATAGATAGTGCGCCGACCAAAACCACCAATTTTTTATGCATGGATGAAAAATTATAGATGAAGGTATCCTTTTGCTACTTTTTCTTGGTATTAATTTCCTCTTTTCTGCCGTCCAACAGAGAAAATTAAAATCATGAAAAGGAAAAGAGAAATTCAAAATCAGAGCATTTATTTATTTATTTAATTTGTTTCTTCACCTAATCAGAATCCAATATTTTTCCTTTTGTCTCATTAAGTAGAAACATATAGAGAAAACCATCTATAAAGTTTCAAAAAGCTAAATGCAGAGAAAGAATTGAAGCAACCCCACCATTAGTAAGTAAAAATTGAAATGGACCTTCCAACCAAAAGTGTTATTCCACAATAGAATTACCATGAGATATATTCTATTTAATTATTTTGATCGAATAAATAAATAAAAGAAATTAACCGCTTGTAATAAAGACAAAATAGCAATAATATTTTAAAAATCCTTGATGAATAGGTAAATTTTATACCTTCCAAAAGGAAATCACAATAAAATTGATGAGCACAACAATCAACAAGACAGAAGAAAAGGGGAAAAGGAAAAGAAAAGTTGGTTATGCCTCTCTATCCATAATTAACGAACATGGTGTCCTCCAATGCTGGCCTTTGCCACTGCATACATTCCCATGCCTTGCCAACTTCTCATCATTCATTCTAGTAGTTGGTTAAACAAGAAGACATGTTCAGAGCCGCCAGCGTTAGGCAATTCTTTTTCAAATTAAAGAAAGTAAAAGGAGCAATTGGGGGAGAAATCTCCATTGATTATTCCAAGAAATTATCATGACCAATTTACCACTTTTTTTCATCATATGATTAATCTATTTTCATAAAAATAGTTTACATTTACATTGCATAAATACATTCTGGACATGACTAGTGATTATTAAACGGCTAAAAGATACACAAACACATAAGATACTAACTCACACTAACCATTACAAAATTAAGATAAATTAGAAATCGATCAGCGAGACAATAAGCTAGAGGATGGAGACAATGAAGATGGAAACGGCCAAAGCTGTGCATTCTTCACCTTGGAAACACTAGCAAGAACACCTAATGGAGTCACATTCCCTATCACTGTAACTTTCTTTACAGCCAAATCTATACTGAATGATGTTACTCCTGCAACAAAAAAGAAAAATATATAATTTTGCTAATATACTATGCATACCCCATATAAACAAATTTTCAAGAATCATAATATATATATATAACATTTGATTCAAATGTGTTTAATTTTATGCATATAAATATATAATTTTTTGGCGTAGACAAAAGTATAATTTTTATCTAGTAAAAACTAAACTGACCTTCCATTTTAGAGATATGCTTTCTCACTTTTCCTTCACAATCCTTGCAGTGGATTGAGACCCATAAAACTACAACCTGCAGGAATAATTTTGTGCTAATCAATTTAATTATATACTAAGTTTATTTTATAATTAAAAAAAAAAAACTAATCTCGGACATTAATTCTTTTAATTAATATACATTTGAAATGTTTGCATAAATATATAATTTTATATAAACTTTCTCTTTTTTTGTTTCTTTTTGAACATTTTATATTTCTATAGACATACCAAACCAAATAACTAAAATTAAGAAATTAAATGTTATTATAATATACAATTAAGAACCTGATCATGAGAGGGAGCTGAGGAAGAAGATTTCAAAGCAGGAGAATTATTGATATCAGAGCTTGGATAATGCTTAGACTTTGTACTTTGAGCTGATCTTGAAGAAGATGGCCTCATGTTTTGCTTAGGATCAATGACCAATGTGGAAGAAAGATCAGCCTCAGCAGAAATCCAATCAATATAAGGAACTTTCTCGCTCAAAAGATACCTAGAAGAGTCATTTGGGCTATGAACATGAGCATCATTAATATCACTACAGCTTTTTCTACGTAAATCGCTAAGTTTATTATCTGCAGAGCTTTTCCTACGCAAATCGCTTTGTTTTGCACGAATCTTTTTATTCTTCTCATCATAATAAGCGTAAGTCTTGGAATTCTTGCGATCAATGTGTCTAGTTCCATGGCGGACCATGGAACGATGATCCTGATCAGAGCAAATCGCTGTCGAAGCAGGCGAAGCGCAGAAGAAATCCATTCTTTTCATCTTCTGATTTTGAAAGAAAGATTTGAGAATTTTAGTTCCTGCAGGCTGTAGTTTGCAGGAGGAAAAGAAAGATCTGTCTCATGAGACCAAAGATGGAGGGCGAGGGAGAGATTAAAGAGAAGAAAAGGGGTCCCATGAGGAAAGAAATTAATAATTAATTATTATAGCTCGGAAGGTATGTGATTAATCTGGATTATAGACCTCCAAAATTGTGATTAACTTTTAATTATTGACTTTTAAAAAAATATAAATCAATTAATGTGGGTTTATTTATCTATACACTTTGTGTGATATGATTACTACCACTAGTACTCCTTGTAGCATGCGTGTCCTTTTTCTTTTCTTATTATTACCAAATCATTGAGTTTTATATATGAAATGACTTAGGATGTTCATAGTTCAGTTTAATTAGTTATATGATGCTAATATATAAATTATATAGTTTAAAAATTTAACCGAATAATAAAAATTATTCAATTTAATTAAATTTATAAAACAATGATTTTTATCTTTTACAAATATTTTAACATAAATGATTTTGAATTAAGCAAGTATATATAGTTTTATTAGTCTTCTTTTTGTCGGTTTTTTTTTAATGGTATTTTTGTTGTATTATCAATCATTTAGCTAAAAAAATTTTCCTTTCTTTTGTATAAAATAATATAAAATTAAAGAAAATAAAGAAAATGAATAGAGAACAAAAGATTAGAATGATATTTATCAATGAGAAGTCGCATATATAAATTTATATAGTTAATGGAATAACATGCCTTTGTTAATTTTATTTTAATTTTAATATTTTATAGTAATAACATGCTTAACCTTGACTAAGGATGAAATTGTAAAAGAAAAATTATTATTTTTTAAATTTTAATAATAAAAATAAAAGTTTAAATGGACTTTAGATATCAAATTATATTCATATATAGTGGATAGCATATTTAGAAATGCGATATTTTAGACATGCAATTAAAAGGTTATTTATTTATTTTTACAATAATTTGATTATATTTTCAACTTAAAAAATATAACAGTAAGGATTTTTCATCCTTAATTGCAATCAAATGTGTTATTACTACAAAAGATTGAAATTAAATAAAATCGACAAAAATATTAAAATAGAATGAAATTGTAAAAACCGATAATGGGTATTTTGATATATTAAGCTAAGTTATAGAGTAATGTCCAGTTTTTATTCAAAAGATGGTATTTTATTTTACTAGTTGCAACGTTGGAAAGGTCAAATTAGGACATACAATCCATTGGATAATCCCATCTTTTGAATAAAATATGAGCCCATCCGATGATTTTAACTGTGCCTTTTCGTTCGAATCGGTGTTCATGAGTACACATAATGTATCTTTTCTGAAAGTTTTTTCAGAAAAATTATTGGACAACAGAGACGTAAAAGATGCAGTTCTTGTAATTGACAGGAAAAGGAAAACGCAACGAACGGACATCAAATAATTAATTTGTCGTTGATGCTTGACTGAACTTTTATTACCATAATATTTGACTGATCTTTATAATGTTAAATCAAGTGATTTGCAATCATTAATCTTAAAATAGCTGATGTGTTTTCTAACAGATGGCGGCGTGGTACGTACAATTCTTTTTACAACATTATCAGCAGAAATTTCAAAAAAAAAAAAAAAAAAGTTTTTTTTTTTTATCAAAGTACACTTAATTGATTGCCTTATGATTAGCAAATTTCTTTTTTTTTTTTTTTTTAACTCTTTTAATGAAAGACATTTTTGCTTTTATTTTTATTTTTAAATTTTACTACTACTAAAATTTCAACTTGTAATCTTATAAATCTAAGGAGAAAATTATTCCAAATCATTAAATCAAAACTCAATAGTTATTACTATCATTATTATTGTAAAATAATTTTGACCGAAAAATTTTGATATAAATTGAAAAAAAATAAATTCTAAGGGTAATAAACTTTACTCTCACTTAGGCATAAATTGATATAAATACAATTTTATGTATTTGTCTAATAAATTGATGATAGAGAAACATATACTAACAAACACTGAAAATCAATCTCTAAGCAAAATTTTCCTATAAATGGGTTTGCAATCTGAAGTCATAATATTAAAAAAAGCTAAGAAAATATAAATGTAATTGTATGCATTTGGCTAGAATTGGATGAATATGATATATCTCATGATTACACAAAATTATGTAAAGGATTGCATGCATGCATGACATTACCAATACATACATGCATGCATGCTTATTTGGAATTTGTAATTTAGTACGTAGCAAAACACTTCGTTTCTGCTTTGTCGTGGATCAAATGTCATCTTTCTTTTGGTTCTTATCTATTTCTTCCCTGCTAATATTAAACGTTATATATATTGTGTGGATCCGAATGACTAAAGCTGTAAAGGATAGACTAACGCCTCTGTTATGTTATATGTGTTTTAAGAATAAAATCTTAATGCATTCAAAACTGATTGCAGAAGTGGGATTGGGATCCTCTCTATCGTATTCTAAATATATTAATTAAATATTTATTGCTGAAGAAAATGAAAGTAACTAGAGGCTTTTTGTAGAGGATAATGTCCTACATTTTGCAGTCAATATTTTTTTATTATTTTTTACATAAGAGCAATTATTTCGGAAATTTCTTTGCAGCTGCTTGCTAGTTGTGTTCCTGATAAGGTTCGACTTTCCACTTTGTAAGTGGTAGTTCATGTGACTTCCTTATTGTCTTCATTCCAGGACAAGAACCACCCACATATCTTGTAAAAGAAGAAGAAAAATAGTACACTAAAACAAGAATTCTAAATTGATGGTAATCTGATTCTTCGAGTGTTCAAGAGTATGGATATTGAATTTTGAGTCTCTCTTCTCTATCTATCGGTGAAAACTCTTAAGAATTTGATGAAAATTGTAATTACTATGTTGTGTTGCTTAAAGTAGTTCAGTTTATTGGGCCTCAAACCCGAAACTATACAAACTTAGAAGTCTCCAACAAGTCAAGAGCCCAAGTAGAGTGACCATGACCCATTACCCACAAAATGGATTACGACGTCGTTAGATCTTGAACGGTTGGGATTTACGTTTCCTTTTTAAGGGATCACGTGACTTACTAGTTAAAAACGGAACGACGTTGTTGGATTGGATATTTTTTTCACGAGTTACTTATCAGCTTCCTTCTAATCGTGCACACTTTATTTCAAGGCCCACAATGGGCAAGCCCATGAACAATTGCCACTCACTCTACACGTGCACACTTTATTTCGCACGTGTGCACAAAATTAGGGTTTTGCAGACATATCTTAAAAATCGCGAGAAAATACTGCCACTTTCTCTCTTCGGGCTAGTTGAGCGGGTGAGAAAAACAGACGCAGAGCCATGGGTAAGTTTTCAAAAACTGTAATACTCTATTTTCTTTGCTCAACTAAAATTTATTCATTCTTATTGATCTCTTATTGATTTAATTTTTCAATTTTCTCCTTTATCCAATAAAGCAAGAATCAAGGTTCATGAGCTAAGAAACAAATCAAAGACAGAGTTGTTGAGCCAGTTGAAGGATCTAAAAGCAGAATTGGCACTCCTTCGTGTTGCTAAGGTCACTGGAGGCGCACCTAACAAGCTTTCCAAAATGTAAAGTCTGTCTTTCTCTTAGCATCGTATTTTTCGTTTTGGGTTTTGTGTAGAATTTGTATTCATTTGACTTCTAATGGTTTTTTTGGTATGATTTTGGGTATGCAGTAAGGTTGTGAGGCTGTCCATAGCCCAGGTTTTGACTGTGATATCCCAAAAGCAGAAGGCGGCTTTAAGGGAAGCCTACAAGAACAAGAAGTTTTTACCTCTTGATTTGCGTCCCAAGAAGACCAGAGCTATTCGTAGACGCCTCACCAAGCATCAGGTAGTTCTAATTAACGCTGTTACGAATTTGAACTAAATTTCATTTGTAGGTTTGTGTTAGTTTCAATTGAAATTGCAGTTGGAAAATGAATGCAGTTGATGAGTTTGTTTTATTTGTTGTTTTAGAACTGATGCTATTATTGATTTGTTTTTTTAATGGGAGTTTAGATGTTATTTAAAAAGCAGCACTGGTTGTTTTAGTTTGCAAGTAGAGCTATGTGTATTAGCGCATACAATAGATATAAGTAAGATCATAGGGCTTGCAGTCTATTTATATTTCCCATTTGACCACAAATTCTGCCCATGTTATTTACATTATCAACAATGTATAAGGATTTACAATTGGGGAATATTTAGAACCTGCATATACTTCTCCTTAATAATGAGGGCGATTTAAGATTTAGTATAAAAGAAAAGATCCAATTGGAAGAATCTAGTGGGCTGGTTTGTTTTGTTATCTATTGCAAGGAGACTGTTCTTGTAATTGAGACATATTCTCCTCGTCCTGAGAACAAATGTATCTGGTTATTCTGTTACAGCATAATAGCTTGCTATTTGGCTGATACACCTATTAAATAGAAATCTAGCCCCACTTTTCTGTCGGTGATAGCTTTCTGCTACTATTGTTTATAACCTGTTTTTAATTAATGGCAATATGCAACCTATGGGTCCATGATTATAAGAACTGCGGTGTGACAATATTCGTAGTGGTCATTGAAAATAATGTGAAGTTAATTTGACAACATGGTACCTAAGCTCTATATTTGTTGCTGGAAATTCAGTTGCTTTTTTATCTTTTTTAGTTCTTCATTATCAAGTTTGTTTGTTGGACTGTTTGACATTGATTTTTTATGTGATTGATATTTGGGCAATTATAATTTTGTTGCCTGTTAGTATGTAATAATTATGACAACAGAACAACTAGCTGAGTAATTATCTCCTAATTAGAACCTTTTATCATTATAACTTGCAGTTACTTGACCTTCCTGTGGGTGAAGATAAACTCTTATGTTTCTTCAGCTATTTATTTGACAATGTATAGAGAAAGATTAGTTACATGAACTGAAAGTGTTGATCTTATTTTACGTCGCTCTCTTTGCTCAAAGTAGGAAACTTGTGGCATGTGTATGTTTAATATTATGCCTTTTATGTTGTGCACTTTAGCATTGTTGTTGACTTGTTCTATGATTTGTTCTATATTTTAGGCATCTTTGAAGACAGAGCGCGAGAAGAAGAGGGAAATGTACTTCCCTATGAGGAAGTATGCCATTAAGGTGTAAGGTCGGATAAGGAAAGATTGTTTGTGTGCCCCCTGCAAATTGTTATAACAAGGATTTACATTTTTCCTAAGTTGAATTATTATTATTATTATTTATTTTTAGTCTTACATTTTTATGAATTTGAACTTAATGAGTTTGTTTCAGCTCAACTTTCCTTCTTTAGATAGTTTCAGACGACCCGTTCATGTCTTTAATTGGGATAGTTTTTAGATTGGGCATGTTGTCTTTGAAACATGTTATTTTTTATCATTTCCAAGTCAGAATCATGATTTTATTTGGGTAAACTGATTGAAATGCTCTTAACTATACAAACATTGGAAATAACTGATGATGGGGTCGTACGCATAATTTCACTGCTGACATTTTCGTTAAAAACTGTGGCTTCGTGGCATCCCAAATTTTTGAAATCCTATTGACGACCTTAACTTTTAACCTTTTTGCTAACATTTCGCGCGTGTATCACGCTCATCTTATTGTGATTCTTTCGGGTATTTTCTCGAACACATTGAGTTTTTTGTAACTGCCTTATGGCCATATCACTAATCTTCTCTTTTTTTTTTTCTTTTTTTTTTTATTTTCAATCTAATATTCAAAAGAAGGTATGGATTAGGATTGAGAAGGAAAAAAAGAAAGAATTAAAGCTTGGATATATGCATCTAAGAGAGAGTTCTTGAAATCGGTTAAAAAGATAGATTTGAAAAAAAGAGAAATGAATCTAACAAATGCATAGCTTTTTGGCGTCAGTGTTGCCTACGAAACCATCTCAACTGAAGAGGGATGGAAAAAGCAGAAAATTTGAGAGGTAGCCTGTATTTTGACTAACAAAAAATTGTGAGTTTATGTATGACAGGTTGCCTGCTGAAGTAATTATTCTGACTCAACTTATGTTTTACAAGCTGATTTTATGAGTAAATCTGTTCATATGCTGGGATTAGGTTTGGAAAATATGGAAGTTTTTAAAAAAAAAAGTCCACTCCGTTGAGTTTACAAATGGAAACAATAACGAAGGGACAGCCCCAAGGCCCAGATATGGGTCTAAATGAACTAGTGTGAGCCGAACCCACAACCTTCTTTTGTCCCCAAATCAAACGCGCTATTACGACCTTAACGACAGTTACAGAACGTCGCAATTATCGCGTTTCACTTCATTTTCAACTGCCCCACGACGCGATTTGCTCGTTCTTTTCGGTCGGTCACCTTCATTTGATTTTCAATGTTTATAGCCAATTAGATTTTACAAGGAATGAACACTCGACAATAATATTCTAATTCTATCCGAATTGTATTTCTCGTCACATTGTTTGAGTTGATTTTCTATAACTGCATTCATTAAACAGCCTGACTGATAGTCAACGGAATCTAAATTTAAAATATTACATTCTCCATATGAGACCTTTTAACTGATATTTGTTAATGCAGTTCATTTTTTAATTTTTTTTTTTTAAAAATTACACAAAATGTTTGACATATATGTTGCAAACCTATTTCATTAATTTCACACTGTGAACATGACGTCATTATTATCAGTGTTTTTCAACCTAAGTTGTTTTTCAAATTTGGACGTTTCTAACCATTTAAATCCCATTCATATTGTATTTCTTTTTGATTCGTTAGAGATATTTATAAACTAAAACAACACTGTGAACTAACTCAGTTCATCAAATTGTTAGTAAAAATAATAATGGTCGAAAGGACTCCAATTCTAAACCTCTTATTTTTCAGTAAAAAAACTATTTAATAGAACATTCACATTTTATTTTATCAAAACTTATCTTTTTATCAAAATATTTATACGACATGTCAAATCATGAAATATTAGTTGCATTCAATCTTATTTGATTCATGAAATCATTTCATCTTTTGCTTCCTTTTTGTTTCTTCTAATAAATATTTATTAGAAGAAATATAATCATTATTTAAAAGCAATATAATAACTATTTTTATCACAACAGAAAAAAAAAATAAAAATTGATTGAATTCATTAATTAATTATTAATACAAAGAATAAAGCAACCTTTAAAAAGTTGTTATGGTTCATTATCAACCTCTAGAAAATAATATAAATAATAACAATAATAAAATCATCCAATGGAATGTCAGATGTATGCTACTGAAAATAAAGCAACGTTAATAAACTATAATCAGTTATTTTCTCCCAATAATTCGCTAATCGAGATGTCATAATTTTGATAATTGTTAGTTGTTTTCGAATCTGTTCGATAAAATTAATTATTTTGATAACTCTTAGCTGTTGTAATAGTGTGTAGTTATTAGTTATTTGAAACTTTTTATAAAACGTTAAAAGCTAAATATTTTATACGTTAATTTTTCACAAAATATTAACTTAATTTCTGAAAACTAATTTCAACACTATGCTATCTAACACTATAAAAAATAATATTATTCAAAATGTTAAAAATTACTTAAAAATATATTGCTGAATACAATCTGAGCAATTAAATTTTATTTGAAAAAGCATTCAAAGATTGGTCGCTTTTAGTATTGAAAGAACATTCTGGGAATTCCATCTTACCAATTTGTGGTCATAAATTAAAAATAAATGTAAACTAAAATGCTATTTTCGTTTGAATCTGTGGATTAGGATGTAAGAATTTCCATATACAAGTGTTAGGGTAAGTGAAGTCTGTCCAAATGAGGCAAAAGTTGGGTTAGCTTACGCGGTAGTGGTAAGTAGTTTTGTTGTTTTCGCACATGGAGATAATCATCTGAATGCGTTGAATCTTCTGGACAAAGTTAGCACAAGATTTTCTGAATATGTTTCTATTTTTGAGACATACTGCTTTTCTTTTTTGCAATTTTCTTCATCTGTCTTATTTACCCACTCAACTCAAAACTTTCTCGAACCAACTTGGTATAGTATCAATTGACTGTTTTTTGCACATGGTTTGATTTGCCAATGGTTCATATTTTGCGAGACGAATCGAAATTTCTTCATTTATTTTAATTATTTTTTCTTTTTTCGATTCAATGGCTAAATCTATCTATTTAATCGTTATTTTTAGAGAAATTTAGATATATATCAAATTAAATTTATATATAAATGAATTCATTTTTATGTTATTGATCACAATTCAATTCTTGTATTCAAATAATAAAAGAAGATTTGTTTATTTTTTAGAAAAATATTCAAGCTTCTTTAATTGGATTGAAAGATTAGACTTAATAGAGTGTGTAGAAATTAATTTGTAAAATCGCCTATTAAAAAATAAATATATAACCAACAACATATTAGTTAAATTGATAAATGATTTCAATTTTCACGTTACTTAATAAAAAATTATTGGACGGATACTGCGTATCTCATTTGAATGAAAAGAAAATTAAAAATGATTTTTGACACTTTTTATTTGAAGGGTTGTAAGACAAAAAAAATATATATTTTAAAAATTAAAGAAAAAGAGAAATGATGTTTATGTTATATATATATTATTTATTAAGTAAAATGATTCAATTTATTTTTTCCATAAGAAAATCCTGCCCAACATATTTAATTGTAACCTTTTTATGATTTAGATACTTCTTTTTTCTTTTTTGGTTGTAGAGTAAAATAATATCATTTTACACGTTATATCAAATTTATTTTTTAATTTAATTCAAAAAATAAAAGTGGAGTACACATATTAAAATTAATGAATTCACAAAACAACATAGAGAGAATTTAAATAATAAAAATTATATTAAACACATTTATGGAGTTTTATTTGAATATCACTCTTAAACATTATGAGATGCAATATATATATATACACACACACACCATAGTTCTGAAAATCGCACCACAAGCAAATCACCGATTAGCAACGGACGTGTCCGTTTCTATTTAGCAGCGGATTGTAAATAGATTAGAAACGGAAAATGACATTACATTTTTTACCAGCCTAGAAAAGGAATGGAAACGGAATAGCAATGGATTAGAAGCGGCAAAAATTAGAAACGGAAATTTCCGTTCCTAAAATTGGCGGCAATAAACCCGCGAAAATTAGAAACGGATCAGAGACGGATTTAGAAACGGATTTTAGAAACGGATAGTAAATCCGTTTCTATTTGAACGGGGACAGTTCCTGTTTATTAGAAACGGATTAGGGGTGGATATTAGAAACGGATTAGGGGTGGATATTAGAAACGGATATACAGTCCGTTGGCAATCTGGTAAGCACAAAAGAAAAGCACAAAACGCCGCGGTTTGGAACTGCTTCTTTTTAGAAATGGATATCCAGTCCGTTTCTAAAAAGAAGAAGCGCAAAATAAAGGAGGCAAACGGCGGCGTTTGATACTTCATGATATTAGAAATGGATATGCAATCCGTTTCTAATATGATGAAAAGAGAAAAAAAAAAAAGGAGAACGCTTAAACGGCGCCGTTTAAGTATTGTAGACCAGTTGAGCGCCAAAGCCTTAATTAGGTCAGTCTTCTACATCGCAATCTCCTCCTTTTTCTACATAGCAGTCTCCTCTCAGTCTCAATCTCCCTCTCCTCTCCTGTCTCTCAGTCTCTGTCCACCACCGGTGACCACGACGACCTCTACCACCTCGCGCAGAAGCTGTCCTCTCCATTTGGCTTTCACTAAATAATATTGCCCTTAATTTTTTTTTTGTTTCACTAAATAATATATGATAAGTAAATAGAATTTTTTTTGAATTTCACTAAATAATATCTGATTTAGTTATTTGTTTGAATTTTTTCTAAAATGCTCTTATAATCTCAAACAATCAATCCAAATTCAGATGTAATGCCTCTAGTCTTGATAATTTAGTTATTTGTGGAAATATTTGTTAGAGGAGCTTCTACAGGTAATTCCAGATGTAATATTATGCTTTTCTCCAATCACAGGTGCTGCCTTATGTTCCTTCCAATCACTCTCTTCCCTCTTCTTCTTCTTTTAAGTCTTATGATGTCTTTCTTATTTCCCTTGCCCTTGTACTGTGCAGGGAACTTGAAAGGATTTACCGACAAGGCCTTTTCTAAGATGTAGACTTAAAGTGGGTGAACAGAAGAACTTGCTCTGTTTAGTCGGGTAAAGCTGATTTAAGAAAAATTACTTCCTAATCTTTAACCTTTGTTCTTACTCTTGTCATTCCATTTTACCTTTGTATGAGTTTTTTTCCGACAATTCAGGCCTTACTCTATATGTATGAGTTTTTTTTTTTTAAGTTTGACAATTCAGAAAAGTTGAGGGTGCTGCTATGAGTGTTTCTTCTGCATTTATTTTTTATATCATAATCTTTCAACACTATGATTATTAAATTGATATTTTTTTATTTATTTAAATAATTCAGAGAAGAGATGTTTATGGTGCTTGGGAACAGTACCTTGGGTTGGACATAAACAACATTTTGAGAATGAGGTGATTGTAATTCATCTATGAAGGAATAAACTTAAACGAGATTTGTTATTCATTATCTTTTATGAACTGTCTAACAACAAGCTGCCATTTGTTTTCCTTTTCTAATTGTCATTTTATATTCATTTATATATTATTTTATAACTAAAAGAAATAGAAGAAAGCAAATGTTTATCTGGTTTTAGAAAATATAGAGCTTTACCATCTCAATGAAAGCCTATTTACATCACCATTTAACTTGTTTTCTTGGTCAAACACATTGGTGCCTACTTAAGTTGTTATCAATGTTTCTAGATTGGAGAAAGAACTCTTGGAAGTAATGTTGCTGCTCAGTTGCTGGAAAAATTGAGACGTCCTTATTGGCTTTTAGCTCACCTACACTGCAAATTTGCTGCTCTTGTTCAACATGGGGAAAGTGGCCCAGTCATAAAATTTCTTGCACTTGATAAGTGTCTTGCTAGACGCAAATTTTACAGGTATATATATATTAATATTTGATTGTTGTCTGTAGCAAGCTTGTAGGTCATTGTTAGAAGCTTATGCAATCACTTAAGGCATCTGATGATTTCACACATTATTGATATAGAGTCTAAGCCTGCACCTTATGAAATTCAATACGATGAAGAATGACTGGCAATAACCAGGAAATTCAACCCTATCTTCCATTAACATTCAAAAATGCAAATTTCGGGTGTGTATAAATATTGAACTACTGTGTAGAATTATTAACATGAGTTTGCTCCTCTTTTCTTATGAAAAACAAAATTATGTTGCCTTTGGCTGTTGATAACTTTATGGTGTGATGCGATAGGGGTACACAACTTGAAATCCAAGACTGTCAAGACTGGGTTAGGAGCAGACGACAACCGAGGAGAGCGAAATGGTTCCTTCTTTTGTTCCTTCTTTAGTAAATAATCCAATCTCTTAATTAAATTCACTTCTTTCTTATAGGGGATAATATTTCTGAATTTTAATTTTTTTTCTTTCTTCTTTTGATGTATTTACTGGTAGCTACTTGTTTTGATTTGGAACAGTGTAACCATCAATCAGAATGTGTACTTTGAAGGTTTATATTTAGCTTCATCATCAATGGCAAGTGAAATGGGTAATCTAGCTCCAGCAATTACATTTTTAATGGCAGCAATTATGGCAAATATTTTTTAAAATTAATTAATTAGTATTTGTTTTACTGAAAATATTCTTTCTATTTTAATTAAATAGATTAGAGAATATCAACATAAGATGCCTTAAAAGTGCAGCAAAATAGTAACTATGAGAGGTGAGAGGGTTTCTATTGTTTGTATTTGTGAGAGGTGAGACTTAGAGTTATTTGTATTTGTGAGAGGTGAAAGGATTTATGTTGTCTTGATATTTGATGTATAATTAAAATTATTTTAATTTTATTTTAACTTTTTCTATTTGATTTTAAGTTAGTTTCACTAAAAATATATAAATTGAAATAGTAGAAACAGGGTAGGATTATAATATTGAAAATTATGGATTTTTTTTCTAATAGAGAATAGAAATTGATTTAGAAATGGAATAGGAGATGTTATTTGGCAACAAAAATATTAGAAACGGATTTAGCAACGAAAGTAATTTTAGCAATGGATTTAAAAACGGAATCAGCAAAGGCCAAGTATTGCTATCATACTTCGTTACAGATTGGAAACTGAAATTAGAAACGGATGAAATCATTTAGAAATGTACTCAAAAACAGATTAGTAATGGAATGGAAACGAATTTGGAAACGAATTTTAAAACAAAATTGAAACGGTTTAGAAATGAAATTTATTCCCAACAGGTTTGGAATTAGAAATAGATGGATGAAAAATTAGAAACGGTTCTTTCTAGCTTAACGCTTCTACCAAAAAGAAGCCTTAAGCCGTTTAAAGTATAAGTCGTAGGACTTAGGAGGAGTTAGCTTAGATGTGGACTATCAGAATGAAGATTCACTTCTAATACAACAAATTTCACTCATAACGGAGTGAGTAATTCCACATACAACAAATATCACTATTCAACTAATTAGAAATGACATAAGTGACTAAGGAAAGCTAATATAAATTAAAGATCTAATAGCTATATGGCCTTTATAAGCCTTTTTAATCCAATTAATAGGTAGCCCTAATAGGGGCCTATTCCAGTACCCTTTATAAGGCTATGATAGGGCCTTTAAGGCCCGTACAGACAATATGGTACGTTACCCCCCCTCCCCTCCCCCTCAGGGGGAGAGCTCTACCTTAGTATTCGGGAGCTATGGCTACTAGCTCCCTCAGATACATCCATTGTTAAATTAGAAACGGATTGAATATCTGTTTCTAAATTGATTTAGAAATGCCAACTTTCATCACGGCTAGCAACGGATTTTTTATTGAGAAACGGAAAAGTTCCGTTTCTAAATAGTGTTTTCCTTGTAGTGTTGGACCGGACCGGTCAATTTGACCGGGAATGGGGCTGTGAAAGGTTATTAAAATTCTAACCCGTTGCCAGTTTGACCGGGACCGGGACCAACCATTTTTTTTATATCTTACTTAAATGTTATTGAAATTCAGAACAAAAGGATGTATAGTATATATACGTAGACCTTACATACTATTCTTCTTGTGAAAGGTCTACGTATACGTATAGTATACTTTATGTATTTTTTAAAATAATTAATAAATGTGGTACTTTATGAATATAATTTGAAAAAATAAATACTAATAATTAGTTTCTCTTTTCTTTGGTTTTAAAAAATTTTAAAACCAATTTTTTTTATATAAAAACAAAGGAAAAAAAACTACAAGTCTACAACGCAACGTAAAGAAGTAAAAAAAAAATCTGAAAAAGCACTTTCAAAGCCAAAAATGAGACTGCGACTTTTCAAAATTTCAAAGTTGGTTATCATAAGCGATGAGATCAAAGGTTTGCACTTATAAAATTCTGTGTTGATACAGTAATATTAAATTCAATTTTTGCTCACAAATGATGGCTAAGAAAGACTGACTGCTGTGCTGGATGCTGTTCTTTTATAGCCAAATGACAATAAATTTGCATAAGCTGTATTTACATATTTCATGGCTTGATATGTAGACTTTTGTACTGCGTATTTCAGTTTATAAAATCACACATATTATATAATTTTATGCAATTTTTAGTTACTAACTGTGTATTTTCTTTTGTATAAACTATTAATATTCGGATTATATTATCAGAGATCGCCTAATTTGATTCGAGACTTAATCTCAATATATGACGTGGCTTCTTACGTGAGAAAACTTCAGCAACTAATGACATATTTCCTTATGTCGCTTAACTCATGATTATGATTTCTCCATCAGCCTTCAGAGGAATTAGGATCAGTAAGGTCCACCTTCTCACTTTTAATAATGTTAAAAATTGTTAAAATAAATAAAAATGAACTGAAATATATATATATTTTTTAATAATTTTGACCTAATCAACCATGTAATTATTATTCTTTGGACATAATTGTTTTAGAGGGCCAAAAACAAAATCAAGAACCTTCTTTCCTAAGCAATGACTTAACTATGTACATTATAATAATCACATAATTGCTGACAAGGACAAAATACTTAATTATTTTCCTAACACTCACTCCCAAGCTATCACCTTGAAATCTAGTGAAAAAGATAATACCGTTAATTAATCAAATTCAATCGTTTCATTCTTGAATCTGAATTAATTTATAGTTTTTGAATGAAATGTAACAATTGAAAAATATAATGTCTTTCTCCTATATGATACCATAGTTTTTGCATGGGCAATGTAAGTGTAAAACTGTGATCAGTTCAAACAAATGAGTAGGTATGCAAATTGTAAGAATGCCTTCATTTATATGAGAAAGCGTGCTATTTCTTCCTATAATACGACATGTAGTTGCATATATGACTATGTCATTCAAATAGATACAAACACAAAACAACAGGCACAAATGTCGAATTAAAGATAGCTGGAACGGTAATTGGAACACGGTAACATAACATTTGATTAGTTGCATGCACATGAATATAAGAAGAGTTCATTGTCTCATTTGATCTGTTAAAAGCAGGAGAAAGTAAAATGGAAAGAAAGAGTCGTTTCTTTTTTTCCGGCAGAGCCGGTCTCACGCTCTCACATGCAATAGAATAAAACAACTGAAATGTATTAGATATAATTTAAAATTGTCATAAATTTTATATAGTGTTAAAAAAACAGTTGACCATCCTTTGTTCTTGGAGTGCTCAATCATTTTATTTTAAAACCAAGCCGCTTGTTTGAATAGATTTGGTAATCGGTCCATCGGTTCCACTAATTCAATTGGCTTGATTGAATAAAAAAAATAGTTTTCTAATGACTTATAAAAATAAAAATTAGAAACTGATCTTATTTTATCAAACTGGTTTTAAATTGAACCGGTCTAAAATGTGGATTTAGTTGATTTTTCGAGAAACAATCTATTATTAATAATTTCTTCTCATAGTAGAAGAAATATTTTTTTTCAAACAATAAATATTAATTGAAAGAACAAGTGGATTACATCGAGACGACTCGTTTTTTATATTTTATAAATCAATATAAATTGAAATTATAGCAAAAACACGCTATTCTGATAATAAAATGAGTGGGCCAAAATTATATTCACACATTGATATAGAAATTTGATATTTAATGCATAAGAAAAAAATTCTAATATGGCATTGAGATCTGTACACATCACAAAGTTCTAACATTTTAACATCAAAATTGGACAGCTAAGATGGGATGGCTAAATCACAGCCAAATGACAAATTTGTTAAATTTTAATTAACCGGGAACCTTCCCATTCCCTATTTATAATCCAAAACTTATTTCCATATATATTAATTCTTGTTTTTTTCAATTTTAGCCTTACACTAGATTTTGTCTGAAGTAAATGAGCATTAATTAAAAGGTAATTTAATCGATTATTCAAAGGTAATTAAGTAAATGAGCATTAATTAAGGACTCCCACAAATAAAAAAAGCCATCCATAAACGAAAATCTATACCGCGTGAATTATCAGACAAAGTCAACGAAGGAAACTACCCTTCTCACTTTCTCTCTGTTTTCTCTATAAATACCCCCAAACTCCTTACTTCCTCGGCATAAACAATAACTCTTCTTTCTCACTCTACCATTTCTCTTTCTCTCTCTCAAATCTTGAAATTAACTGAGTTTTTTGAAACCCTAAACAAAAAAATCTTGAACCCTATTATATAATCTATACATGCCGAGAAAAGGAATGAGGACTATCTTCTTCAAGCCTTCACCTTCAAGTTCTCCAATGCGATCACCACCCCATCGCCTTACTTTGTCTGATACATTCATGGATGAAAAAATAGACAACGCTCAGATTCTCATTTCTAAATGGGACTCTGATTCCTCTTCTTCTTCCAATTACTGCAACATCACTTCTCTTTTTACTGAGGACCGCCTCGAAGCCAAACAATACCTCAGCTCTATCGGAGAACTACAGTCTGCTATGCAGTACTACATAACACAAGACCCCGCTTCTGAAAAACTCATTAGAGCTCAAAATCTCATGCAAATCGCCATGAAAAGACTTGAAAAAGAGTTTTACCAGATCTTGAAGTTTAATCGCGATTCTCTAGATCCAGGATCAGTTTCTGGTCACTCTTCTAGAGCGTCAAGATCAAGTGTTTCGGATTTTGAAGATGAATCGGAGGACGAATCGTCGAGATTTGGTGATTCGGTATCCGAAGTTGAGCGTGTTTCTATGATGGCGATGGAAGATTTGAAAGCTATTGCAGATTGTATGATATCTTCTGGTTATGGAAAAGAGTGCGTTAAGATTTATAAAATTGTTCGAAAATCAATTGTTGATGAGGCTTTGTATCATCTCGGTGTTGAGAGATTGAACTTCTCGCGGATTCAGAAGATGGACTGGGAAGTCCTGGAACTTCAAATCAAAAGCTGGTTATATGCAGTAAAGGTGGCGGTTAAGACATTGTTCAATGGAGAGAGAATTCTCTGCGATCATGTCTTCTCTGCTTCTGGTTCAATGAGAGAATCTTGTTTTGCAGAAATTACGAAGGAAGGTGCTCTGGCTTTGTTTGGATTCCCGGAAATTGTAGCAAAATTCAAGAAATCTCCTGAGAAATTGTTCCGTACTCTTGACCTCTACGAAGCAATAGCTGATCTCTGGCCTGAGATTGAATCCATTTTCAACGATGAATCAACCTCCGCCGTCCGATCACAAGCAGTTAACTCTTTAATCAAGCTCGGGGAAGCTGTCCGCACAATGCTAACCGATTTTGAATCGGCAATTTCGAAAGACAATTCGAAAACGCCACCTGGAGGTGGGGTCCATCCTTTAACAAGATACGTGATGAACTATATTTCTTTCTTATCCGACTACAGCGGCATATTATCTGATATAGTCGTCGATTGGCCACTAACGAACCAGTCACCATTACCAGAATTTTACTTCAGCAGTCCCGAGCCTGATCAGGATGGCAATTCCTCGGCGATTTCCCTACGGTTAGCTTGGCTCGTCCTCGTTTTGCTGTGCAAACTCGACGGCAAAGCTGAGCTTTACAAGGACGTGGCTCTTTCTTATCTGTTTCTAGCTAACAATCTTCAATACGTAGTTAAAAAAGTCCGTACATCAAGCTTGAAATTCCTCATCGGCGAAGATTGGATAGTGAAGCACGAAGCTAAAGTAAAACAATACGCTTCAAATTACGAGCGGATCGGATGGAACAAAGTTTTCGCTTCGTTGCCGGAGAATTTGAAGGCAGCAATGACGGTTCACCAAGCAGCAGAGCATTTTAAGAGATTTAATTCCGCTTTCGAGGAGGTGTACAAGAAGCAGAGTTCATGGGTGGTGCCAGATTCGAAATTGAGAGACGAGATTAAAGTTTCGTTGGCGAGAAAGCTAGTGCCGGCGTATCGGGGATTTTACGAGAAGTTTCGATTGACAGTGACTAGGGAGTTTGGCAGTAGTTCCGGGATTGTCAGATTTGCCCCTGATGATTTGGGAAATTACTTATCCGATTTGTTCTTTGGAACTACAGGAGGTCCAGGAAGCGTCTCATCGGGATCTTCAACGCCGTCGTTTTCTTCGTCTGGAGGCGGGAAGAGTCATTGAAGCCGGCACGAGTATTTTAAGCGCGTGTCTTTTTTGTGTATTTAAAAAAAAAAAAAGGGAAATATGTATACGAATAAAACACAAGGAGGCGTGTAAGTTTTTGACAGGTGCATCCGTTAGCAAATGATTGACCATTGAAAGAGATATTGTAAAGAAATACAAAATAATAATAAAAATTCTTTGAATTTTTTTAATGCCATTAAAGTTTAAATTGTATAATTGGGAATGTTTTGATTTTGTTGCTTGAGATCAAAGAAAGAACTAGTAAACGACTGATAAAATAATATAGAAATATAGGTAGACGGCATGTTTAACAAAGTCCTGGCGGAAGGAAAAGACCAAGCAAGTAGTTATCCATTCACACACGGCCTCATATATAATTTAACCTTTAAAATTTAATAAAATAATTTTCTGGCAGATTAAATTTTAAAATTTATTTAGTGGCACGAATTTTTTTTTCCTTTTTCTTTAAAATTGTATGTCTTCTTATATTAAAAAATAATAAAATTTTAAAATTATTGGCTTTGATATGTAGTTAATATAAATTTTAACATTTTTAACTGTCCAATGAATCTAATTTTATAAGTTGAAATGTTCAATAAGTCAAAGTAAACGTTAAAGGTTTTATAAGATTTTTCTTTTAAAGTACAGAGAAAAATTTATATATTCAACCGTTAGCTTTCTAATTATTGCTGAATTTTCTAAACAAGAAGGAAACTTAACAATGAAGAGTGACTGCTTTGTATATATGCAAGACTGTTCATATTTGTCACACACACAAATTAACAAGCATTCATAAAACCAAAATTTATAAAATCCAACCATTCCAAACCAATTGGATGGTTTGCCTCCATCATTATATGCATTTTGTTTGTTCATCAAAATTAAATATCTTAATAGCCGTTATATATTTTAATAATTATTTAACTGAAGTTTTATAAAATATGAAAAGAAGTAACGTTTGATAATTCGCTCATTCAAACTCTAAATATTAGTATAAAAATCGTGTTATTAAACACTGTCATAAACGCTGTATAAAAAGCAATTGCCAAATATGGCTGGAATCATTCCAGATGAATTGATCCAAACATGAGATAGAAAAAAGAATGGTAGGGGAATAGGAAAGGAATTTGATGCCTTAAACCATAAATTCCAAGTTTTGGATTAAAGACGGGGAAAAGTAAACGATCCGTCGTATCACTCTAATGACTATATATTTTAAACATATGAAAACAATAATGCTTTAACAAAATGTATACCGAACGCACAATCGCTTTAAAAGGTTCTTTGTAATGCACAAAAAATAAGAATTTGATTAATTAAATAATGGTTAGGAGAATAAAGTCCAAGTCTTGATATACATAATCAATCGAAACACTAGAAAATAGAAAGGAAGGAAGATCACAGTTAAGACAATAGCGTGTGATGGTGATGAAAAGAAAGTAGTTGAAGTTTGTGTCACCAAGTCAAATATCCCTAACAAGGTATAGTTGCTTGATTGAACAATTAAATCTAGTTTAAGTCATTAAGTGTTTACGAATGTTGCTTAATTGTCTACAAACTACTAATTATATTTGTTTAACAACTCCATGCCTAGAGCATATACCAAATTAATTCATTTGCTCTCTTTATATAAGATTTTAAATATAAATATTTTTGAATAAGTTGAAATAGTCTTAGTCATTTCGCTCGGGATGATATGAAATCACAAATATATGAAAAAGTTTTAATCTTTTTTAACATATTCTTTTCTTTTTATTGTTTTTAATTTTATCCATTAAAATTATTTTATATCTTTAAAGGATTAAATTATTGAGTTATTGTAAGATTGAATTATTGTTTGTATTTTCATGCATTCCTACCTAATTGTTTCTTTTTTGAGCTTGGTACCATGTGATAAAAAAAAATGTAAAGTTTGCTAAAAGTGTGTATAAATATCTATTTAGGTGTCTATTATCATAATGAATTTGAGGATTCCCTCCTGATTTGAATTATTTGATAGTGCATTGAAAAAGTTTTATTACAATCAATGTTGATTGAAATAAAATGATCGGAATTTCTTCACTTTTAATTAAAGGTTTCTGATTCGAATATTGATATAAAAATTATTATGGTAGGAGACTCACATGTATATAGTCCTTTTTAGCTCTGCAAATGACTGTTCTAACTTGACTCAATCCAATCTAGCGGATTGTAAATATAATGAGTTGAATACTTGAATTTGATGAGTCATTTTATAATTTACGGATTTGGTCGGATTGCTGATTTACTAAATAAACCCGCATACTCGATCCAACTCCTGAAAAGTCAAATATATAATCTCTCAATATATATAATTATGAATTATTTAAGTTAATTTTATTTTATTTGTAATTTTTGAATATAAATACTAAGTTATTTATATATATAGTACACTTTTTCTTTAATTGTTTTTTTTTCCTTTAGTAGAAACTTGTTTTGAAATATTGTTATTGAAATATATTGTAGTTTAAAACATATTGTATAATTATGTTATTGAGGATTTTTATTTTTGTTAATTTTTTTATTAGGAAATTTAATTTTTACTGTATTGCTTTATTATTATTGAGAAATTTAACTTTAACGTTGTTATTGAAATATATTTATGATTTGTGAAAATTATTGAATAATTTTGTCTATAAGTATATTTATTGATAATTTCTCTTAAATAATTATATTTTATATAAAAATATTTTTACTATTTGTCATTTATTTGCCCATGGATTTACATTGAGCCGTGATTATAACTCGTGGGTTCACGGAATTAATTATTTGAGTTGATAAGAAAAAGAAAAATCTTTGAACCATCATATAAGTCTCGTATTTTAAATTAATAAATCTAACCTCCATGTCGCCCTAGTTATTGCAATAATTGAAAAATTCAATTTGATGTGATTTTGTTATCTAATTACCAATTCCAAAACCATTTTTTTTTAATATAAATTATCGGTATCCAGATCTTATTATTAAAAACCACATAATTCGGCTCGAAACTTAGATCAAGTTGAGATTCTTCACTTTTCCCTACAGGGTGTGTTTAGTGAAGATTAAACTAAAAGCTCTTCCAGCAATTTCAAAAACCTTTCTTCCCAAGGGCATATAATTGCCATACCCTCCCAAAAGTTTTGAACTTTCTGAACGTATAACTTACTTGTTTTTACTGCCCTCCAAATCAAAATATTGAGGATTTTCGTTTTTATGTCATTTTGCCACGTAAAATATATGCATCTGAGAAATAAGAGCAATTGACTTTGGTTGATGAGAAAACTAAAAAGAATTTAGGGCGAAAAGATAGAGAATGGGCTTCACAAGTTTCAGTGTTTCAAGTGACGTAAAGCCCAGAGAGCCCAAAAAAGAAAAAAAGGGCTTTGCTAATCGAGTCCTAGGCTTTTGTGATTGAGGTTGTTTGACATATTTATTTAATAAATTGATAAAAATATCACCAATGTCATGAAAAACATTCAATTTAACATCATAATTTTTAAAATAATTAAATATTTAATATTAACAATAAAGTTTGTCCAATTAATAAGGATTGGATTGGTCAATTAGGTACCACGCTACCAAGATCACTCATAAGAAATAAATTGAGATTTAATATCGAAAGACAGCTTAAATAGAGAAAAAAAATTATAAATTGATTTGAAAATATCCCTTGAATTATTGTAAGTATGAAAAAGAAAAAGGATAATCTTAATGGTCAATGCTAAATGTTAGTCTACTTTTGTTAAATTTTTATGATAATGCTATCAAAATTTTTTAATTGAACGATTTTCCTGCATAAAATATTTAAATGGTAACTTTGGCCAAAAGTTTTATTTTTATTAGTACGTAAATTTTTTTGTAAAAAGAGTAAGTTTTTGCATCTAATCGGTAAAATTAATTATTTTGATAATTTTTAACTGTTCTAATAGTATTTAACTGCTAATTGTTTAAGTAATTTTTTATAAAACGCTACAAGTTAAACGTCATATTAGTTAATTTCTCACAAAATGATACCATAATAATTAAAAAATATTATAATTAAAATACTAAAAACTACTTAAAAAATTATTACCAGATTGAAAAATTACATGAGAAACAAAAATATACTCTCAAGCTGAAAAAATTCCAAGCTCGAAAACTCAACCACAAACTACTCCACAATACAACTGCGCGCAACTCATGGATTTCTTGCCAGCTATTGGTTCCGTGAGAATGCTCTTTAATTATATTTACTCATACTGCATTTAATTCGTGTACCACTTTTTTAAGGTATCCAAAAAAAATAGACAGACATTTTCCAGTTGGATGCTTCAAGACTGCAACTATCCAAGAAGTTGTTTCAATATATATATACCCTCAATTTCAAAATATATGTCATTTTTGAATGATTATTTTGTCGCAAAATATAAACTATTTTGAATATTATAAAAAGTAATGAATAATGTTTTTTCAATGTTACATTTATTTACATTAGATACAATAAATACTTTCATAAGTAATTATAAAATATAATTTGATCAAATTACCTTTAATTTTAAACTCAATATATAATATATATAATATATGAACTAAACTGCTGCGATATTAGCTTTAGGAAAGGTTCTCATAAAATGGGTGAGTGATAAAAATAGTGAGAAAATTATTTTTGGGTGTTCTTGGAAAACACTGTGAGTATCACTATTTTTATCCCATCTATATTAGTTTCTTTGTAATCCTACTATTTTGAATAATAAAAGAAATATTTGAAATTTGTCCCATGAACGTAACCTTAAAACAATTCAAGGTGAACTACGTGTGTCATATTTTATTATTCTGCTATTGTAATTATTCTCTTAATTTTATTGCGAGATTTAACAATTGGCATAAGAGCAATTTTTCTCCATATAAGCCAATCATCCTAATTAAGATCGATGGAGACAATATATTTTATATATATGCATATATGTATAAAGTCTGAAATGGATTTAAATATCTCTTTTGAATTTCTATATGAAAGAATATAGGTATATATAGTAGTAGTACACTAAATAAAATATCTCTAATTAAAGTTTCCATCATAAATTTCATCATTCAAAAGTATGAGGAAGGAGAAAGATAGAACTCGTGACATATGAACTAAACAGCCAACCATTTTAATTAAGATAGATGGAGACAGTATATATTTTATGTATCAAGTCTCAAATGGGTTTAAATATTGGATCAAAAACCCTTTTTTGAATTTTATCTAAAAAGAAAACGGTAATATTACAAAAGCAATAAAATAAATTATTAGTACAAAAATAATTATATAAGTAGTACGTAATTAATGTATTGAGTGGAAGGAAAAAGATGGAACTCAGTATATGTGATGTATGAACCAAACAACCAATCATCTTAATTATAGCATTAAACACAATATATTTTATATATAGATATATGTATCGAGTCTGAAATAGGTTTAAATATTGGCTAAAACGTTACTTCATACCTCTTTTCAATTTCTATCTAAAAAGAAACCAAGCAAATTTCTTTCATTTATTTGGGTAAATTATTATTTGGTTTTTATATTATAAAATATTACATTAGTACTGCATATTCTCCGTTGATGCTATTAATGCATAGTGGTAGAAATTAATTTGTATTCGTCGTATATTGCAAATTTTTGAAAAAATGATCCAATATTTTTTCTCTATGTTTAACATTTGTATATGACCAATAATTATTATTTTAATTTAATAGTGTTTTTAGAGAGTTAATATTAAATTAAGAATAATATAATCAATTTATTCAATAATTTATTATAATTTAAATAAATTTAATGATTTTTTTAAGGAATATAAAATTCCAAATATGAAAAATATTATAGAATAGAGGTAATATTATAGTTAATCGCGACACGACATGGATTTATCCAAAATTTAATATAATATGTAATGATAAAAGTCAATTTTTTTTTTCCTAAAAAAAAGGAAAATCTAAAAGATTACATGCAAAGTTTAGTATAAGCTACATCAATATCATGGACGTAATGTAACCATTACTGGAGGAGGGATCATAGGACAAGAAGAATATGAATATCCAACGGATAGTTGCACTAAACTTGATTTTTCTATAAATATCTTCTGCTTTGCCTCCCGACTCAAATGCACTCAATACCTTATAATAAATCAAAATAATAATAATAAATAACGAAGAAATTATTATTATTAATAAAAAAAAAAGCCTTAAGCTTAGACTAATCGGGTTGGGATATATGAGTCCTGCAAAAAGAAAGGCATGTGAAAGAAAAGAAAATTTCCAGCGAACGGTAATCAGGAACAGTAATGGCACAAAAATCTTGTTTGAAAATAGACAAGTTGTGGTTATGTTGTTATCATGTATTAATTAGCACATGATATTTAAGCTGGCAACTTTATTAATGAAATACTAAAAACCTTTATGGCAACGAACTTTGTTAAGTTGTTGGAGCATTGAACTAATAGTCATTAATGTTTTTTTTATTATTTAAATTTTAATATAGTTGAATCCCATAAATATAGGTGATATATATTTTTAATACCACATAGCATGTATTCATTAGAAAAATCATCTTGATAATAATTCATTTTATAAATTTTTACAACTTTAATAAAATTATGTGAATGAAATTTTAATTTGGATTTTTTTTATTATGTATACTAAAATAAAATTTTCATAACATTATTGGATTTTCTTTCATTTAATAATATTCAATGTTTAAGCAGTTGTATTTAGACTTTTCTGTCAAGAAAAAAACAGTTATATTTTATAAATTATTATACACATTAACTAATATAATTTCTAGTCAAACAAATAATTTATTAAAATATATGAATATAAAAATGCATGCATTTTGAAAAAGAATAATAAATGTGAAATAAAACGAAATTGGCAATTGACTTGCAACTTGGATACGAAGATTGAGTTGAAAAAAGAAAAAAGAAAAAAGAGACGAGTTGTATAAGCAATAAATAATTAAGTGTAGTGTGATTGATTTTTATAAAACATAAATAGTCGAAAGGCGACTGCCATCAATTATTGATTATGATAACCCTAAGGTATTTCTTAGGGTGTGAAACTTAATTGGTTGTAGCCAAAATATGGATTCGAGTCTTTATCTAACCATTATTAATAGTTGACATACGCCTTGAGGATTGATTTAGAATTTAGAATATGAACTTATCCTCATCTTCTTTTTGTATTCTTCTCCTTTAAGCACAAGTTATCATATATCTTTGGTTTTATTATAATTTAAGGAATTCATTGTTTTCTTAGAAAAACCTTCCAAGCCCTCTTCTTTTTCTACACAAATATAGCAATGTTAACACTATTGAACCAGACCAAGATTACTTAATTTGGAACATATCTTTCAAATGTTTATTTATTCCTTAAAAAAAGAAAGTCTATTTATAATCACATGATATCTCTATTTTTATCGGACAAAAATAGTATATTATGTAATTAGTTGTCCTAATCTATTAGTTGTTTCAACTTTCAACTAATAATTGTTCTCCCCATTAATTCTCACACCTAACCAGTGAAGCATGTTAATAGAATCTTAGAGCTAGAGAGACAAAGAATTTAGAGGTGTTAGGCTTATCAATTATGCAATCGTGAATTGTGAATTGTGACTAATGTCTTAATAAATAGATGTTTTGAATGGTAACGTGATTGAATATTATTTATAGATATTAGATTTTAAAAATGACTTTTTAATGTATGAAGAAGAAATTTCATCGCAAATAAAAGAAAAGACATAAAGAATAATAAAAAATTAAGTAAATAGAAGAAAAAGAACAAAAAATTGAGTAACAGACCCTCTAAAAATAAACTCACTCAGTAAATAAACAATAACATTGAAAAAGATTTTTATTTTTAATTTTTCAAAAATAATAAATAAATGGGTCTATGGGAGATATTTAAAATATCAGCGCAAAATCATGCATTACGCCTCTTTTTATAGCCTGAAAGTGCTTAATTTTACTAAACTTGATCATTTGGGTCCAATCATGACAAGTGCTATCAAACATTTAGATAAGGAAAAGTACACAGCGCTTCACCTAACAATTGCACCATATTAATTGATAAAAAAAGTCAGGCCAATAAAAATGAAGTGGCCAAGTCCAACCCAAATTTTGTTCCCTTTGATTTTTTTTATTTGACTTGCAGCCTTATGTCAACAAGTAAATGATTAAACGGTTTAAGTAATTTAAAATAATAGTCTCAAAAGCTCCTTTCGAATTCACAATTTTAAAAACTATTTAATTTCCCTGTTTACGTCGGTTGTTAGCTTGAGTAAACCATTAAATATATTTTAAATTTTACGTCTTTTAATAATTGCATTTTAAATTTAATTTAATCTCTTAGATACCCTAATTGTAACTTTTTATCATAAATGTACGTTAATTCGAAATTGGTTAAAATCACTGGATAAAATATATTAAATGTGGGTCTCATAATTTTTACTTAAGTTAAGTTAACTCAAGGAGTAAGTTGTCTAAATTATAAATATCCTAGACTTTGATGTTTGTAACAATTGCACCCTAAAATGACTTTAATCCTCAGATAGTCTAATTTTAACATTTTATCATAACTACATGTAACATCCGCTGCCCAATCCTAAAGAACTAGACGGCGGATGCCATATTTCGGCATTGACTTATTATACCTGATGAACTCAAAATATACATAGTTTTTATAAGGAAATAACTAATATTTTGATAAAAATTATTTTTTTGATAAATAAAAACATAAGAAAATTCCTACAAAAAAATTCACAAGAGTTTTCTCTAAAAATCGATTTGCCAAACAAAGAAAACAAAGAACTTCCAATGTTCAATCCTCCAAACCTCAACTCCAAATTATTATACCAAGTCACACAACACTTCTAAAAATATAATGTCAAGTCATTTTATTATATAATTAACCATTCAAGAAAATATATATTATCGTTCATACACCATTCATAAAATTAAATAATAATACTTAATCGGCTACTGATTTCATTAATTATAATTACAATATTTACAACCTCAAAATTTGTTATAATAAATTCATACATGCCATTATTCACCTAATAAACATATCCTATCCAAAATTAATACTTCTACTTTGATGCTACCTCTCTGGTCTTCGCGTAGCACCCACAGCTCACAACTTGCGCCGCTGTGCTAAATAACCATTAATTTAAGATATCCAAGGAACACCAAATAAATAATTTCAAGATAATACATTTTTTTAAACACCGAAATCGTATTAATTAAATCCAAATATTTAAAAGATCACAAGAAATTCACACTTAAAAATTTATACCAACTTAAAATAAATAAGAAAATATCGTAAATGCCAATATGTTTTCCGGTTTCAATATAATAAATTAAAATTTTCATTTTCATTTTATCTAAAGTTCATACCGATATCGAAAGAATGTAAGTAGAATCAATCATGACATATGAAAGCGTCACCCACCAATTACATAATCGTCGCCTGTGAAAGCGCTACCCACCAATTATACAATTGTGACCTGAGGTTATCGTGGTCTATGCAAGCACCACAATAATAAGCGTGTCCGCCTATTTATAAAGTTGATAACCCTAGCATATGATCATAACTCCACCAATAATACAGGCTGATAACTCGAGCATGCTCATATATCACAATAATATCATCATACCATATGTCAATCACGTATGGTAGGGCTTAGAATAATTAAATTCTTCCATAAATAGTCTCATTTCCCATTCACCATTTCTTATTCAAAAATATTTTAAAATTAACACTTATTATTTCAAAATCACTTAACTTACAACTTGTAAAATTCAACAAAATCAATTCATATTTCAAGCAAAAACCTTTCTTTCATAATGCCTCCATTAAAAGTACTAATTATCAACTTAAAATTACTCTTTAAAATCATTAAATCCATTTCTCAAACAAGTAATCATAGAACTCTTTTAATACTTTAAAAACCTTCTTTAAGTCTTACTAAAATGTTTAAACACTAAAATTCAAAAGAGAAATCTTAACCACCAACAAATTACTTAATAACAACCTTATTAAAGTTTAAATCAAGTATAGAAATCACAAAAAGCATGGTGTCCTTCACCAAATAAGGGTTCGGCCATCCATAGAGAATGAAGGGGCAATGGTTTCTTTTCAAATTAATTCCATAAACCTGATCTTTGCTATGTTCTTAGGGTATAACTGAAGTTATAGGACTTCAAATTGAATGAAACTTAATTTTTTAGAAAAATAAGATAAAATTCTACAAATTTCATGAAGGAACCATAGTCCAGATTATTTTCTAAGATGGTGAAAGAAATCCAAGAACACAGACCAACAATCCAATACGATTCAACACAACCAGTTTTGGTATAAAAATCATAAGTTGAGCTATATGTATTCAAATTGGATACAAGAGGATGATTTAGAAAGCTAAGAAGTAGAACTACAACTTTTATGAAGAAAATAAGATATTATCTTGTCATTTTAGTGGCCAAAAGGGACAGTCAATTTAGATATACAAGTGAGACGCTATAACAGAACCAGTTTTGGTATTTAAATCATAAGTTGAGCCACAAGTATTAGAATTGAATATAAAAGGATGTTTTGGAAAGCTGAAAAATAGAACTACGACTTTCATGAAGAAGTCAGAGCAAATGAAAATTATAAAAGGGTTCAAAATGACTTTCAGTCCACCTTAAGTACACCTCTAATATCAAAATTCATCAAAAATCTAAAATTTAAAATTTAAAAGAATGAAAGGGAAATGAGAATATTATTGCATTAATCTCTTTTTCAAGCTTAAACAAGCTTAAAAACTTTATCCTTGGGCTTTCTCCTTACCTTTGGTAGAAGGTTCACTAATCTCTTTAAAGTAGGAAAAGAGCTCATTAAAATCAAAATTAACACTAGAAAAGAAAAGAGCACGGCTTAATGCATGAATTTCATGGCTAATCCTAGAATTAGACTTAATAAATCATAAAACCCAAAAGTTACAACTTACCTCCTTTAATGACAACTTCAAAACCAAAGTTTAGAAACTCAAAATTCAAGCTTTTACTGCTTAATTCTCAAGGTTTAATCAAAATTCTATTATTTAATTAGGTGGTTTAGTGGTATTTAGAGGTAGGAAAATGAAAGAAAAATGGAGGAAAAAGGAAGAAAATGTTGGCGTGGAGGAAGAAGTAGGGAGGAGAGAGAAAATGTTGATGATTTAAGTAGCAAAGTCAAACTTTGCTTCTTATTTTATAGTAAATAAATGGTCAAAATCAAATCTTAGAGAATCTCATCCAATGGCTTTAAATATTTTTTAAATAATTTATTTTTAAATATTATTTAACTCTACAAATTAATTAAATTAACTTTTTAAAAATAATTCATCATTTATTCCTTAATATACCACAATAAAAAATAATATTCACTAGTTGCCGCAATTCTCTAAAAATATTCGTGAAATATTCTCTATCCATCTAAATCATGTAAACATACTTCAAAAATATTAATTAACATATTAGACATATATAGTAATTTTTTCGGACAGAAATAATACCATATTCCGGACCGATGGTACTATTCACAGACCGATAAATCACTATTACCGACACTGAAAAATAATCCTTTACATTGCACCTCGAATTCAAATTATAAATATATTCGCATAACTGCACCTTAAATTCAAATTAGAAGTTACATTTAATTACAACACCACCCTAAATTCAAAATTTATATTATTTTAATAGGATGACCTTAGATTACTATAGAAGAAATAATCAAAAGAAGATAGGTTCATAATTAAGCAAAATACTCTACAATGATTTTAAAATAAAGCGTACTCACAATTTCTATTTTTTTATTAATTAAACTTGTCATAATTTGTATTGAATATAAATAAAGGTAAACTTGAAAAAAGATCATTACACATTCTTAAAATTCTCAAAATGACATATATTTAGAATAAAACTATCACTTTAAAAGATCTACTCTTTTGCCCCATAAAGATCGTTGACTGTTCCATTTGGAATGTCCAAAAGAATTATATATATATATATATATAATTCTTTTTTCCTATTTTACCCTTTCACAAATTCACTTTTACATGTAATTGCATTTAATTATATTTTATTTGAATAAAGATAGAAAAGAAGAACACATAAATTATCTACTTTAATTTCATGTTCTTAAAATTTATAGAGAAAAAATATGAAAATTTTTTTGGACAAAGAGAGTATATTTTAAGACGAAGTTACCAAACAATCGATCACTGATGAGTTGATATTCCAGATTATCAACCGAATGAAATAATTAGCCGGTAGTCGGTTGTTATTTTGTAGTGAATATAATGTCGAAATTGGCGTAGAAGACGGATAAGAGAGTTGGCTTTCTTAGGATAGCCATTAACCAGTCATCATGGTATTCAACGAAACAACATCAATAGCAGCTGAGATCTGCAACCCAAAAGAACATATCGTCCATTTTCCAACTTCAAAGTACTTCATAATGAGTGAGCTTTTAAGATTTCCATGGGTTGACCAACCTACTGCTCATGGGAAATGTTTGACCAATTATATTCCTTATTTTTTTATCAGCAACAAATAATTTTTTTTTTTCCTTTTCGTTATTAGAATCAGAAAAACTAAAAAAAATTTAATATTTTCAGAATCTATTTAAGCCAATAGGGTTCTTCAATACATACATAACTGGCCTGAAAAAATTAAACAAAAACTTGACAAAAATTAATATAGATGGATGAAGACGCCGATTCTGTAACTCGATCGATTCTAAGGTGAAATCTAATGCACTTCAACCACAAACTAACTATCTTAGTATATAATACTATTTATTTTTCCTTTCTGTCTACCACTTTCTCAGTCTTAAATGTGGGTAACACACATTTGGGTAAGCTGCTAACTGTGAACTATAATGGCTTTTCCATTTAAAGATTTTCAAAACTAAACGAAAGCGAAGGTTCCTCCAGCACAAAAAAAGGGATAAACAAATTAAGTTATATATTATTTTTTATTTTGACTTTTGATGTACTGGGCAGAACTTACTAGTCTTTGAAAAAGCTTTTCTTTTCAACTAATGAAAAATAAATTATGCAAAATGAAATGTATGAATGTAAAAATATTTTAGATATGAAAAATTTTAATTTTAGTTTCCTTTTGTATGCAGGTAAGATTATTCTCGTACTATATTTCACGTATTATTACTAAATCCATTTTTAAAGACATATTTATCAACTAATATAAATTAATTAATTGGATTTTAGCTTTGTATGAATATAGGAATTTCTTTTATATACAAAATTGACTTTCTATTATACTTGGATAAATTTTTTAAGACATATTATGATCATAGAATTTTTTAAAAAAAAAAAAAAAAAAGATAAAAAAGATGTATATTTTCCCACCCCATGAAGCATTTTCCAAGAAACACGCACAGAGAGTTTCCTTTTCTTTTCTTTTCCCTTTTGCTCTATCTTTCTCACACTTCAGGCGTGACCATAGTTGAATTTGTAATAAAGACCGATAACAGAAATCAGCTGTTGGGAGTTGAGCGATTGAAATACATTTCTTTTGAACACTCACGTGTCAAAGTCCAATTTATACGCCGGCCTTTCCTCCTTATATAAATCTTTCATTTCTTGATTTATTTTTCCTATCCAAGGTTTTTAGTACTCTTGTACACATAACATAAAAACCACACGATTGATTCTTTTCTCCCTCTCTCTCTCTCTCATTTTCTTTCTACAAGCCTTTTCCTTGTTTCTTACGTGTTCTCTTGATTCTTGAAATGGACTTGCTCATATTAGTTTATGCATTCTTGACCTTTTATCCTCTTTTCTTGTTATGGAGGTGGATCGATGCGAAGAGAGACCAAGAATGTTACATTCTTGATTATGAGTGTTATAAACCAACTGATGACAGAAAGCTTGACACCGAGTTTTGTGGTGAAATAATACAGAGAAGCAAGAATCTTGGTCTAAATGAGTACAAGTTTCTCTTGAAAGCCATTGTAAGTTCTGGCATTGGAGAGCAAACTTATGGTCCGAAAACGGTTTTCGCCGGACGAGAAGAAAATCCAACTCATGAAGACGGGATACTGGAAATGGAAGAGTTTTTTCAAGAAAGTATTCAAAAACTCTTATCAAGAACAGGCATTTCTCCTCAAGAAATCGATGCTCTTGTTGTCAATGTATCAATGCTTTCTGCAGTGCCTTCTTTATCAGCTAGAATCATAAATCATTACAAAATGAGAGAAGATATTAAGGTTTTTAATCTTTCTGGTATGGGTTGTAGTGCTAGTCTCATATCTGTCAACATTGCTCAAAATCTTTTCAAGACTTACAAGAATTCGTACGCACTTGTCATTACTTCAGAATCTTTAAGCCCTAATTGGTATTCAGGCAATAATAGATCAATGATTCTTGCAAATTGCTTGTTTCGCTCTGGTGGTTGTGCAATCCTTCTGACCAACAAAAGGGCTTTAAAGCACAAAGCAATGTTCAAATTAAAATGTTTGGTTAGAACACACCATGGAGCCAGAGATGACTCATACGATTGTTGTACTCAAAGCGAAGATGAACAAGGCCGTGCAGGGTTTCATTTAGGCAAAAATCTACCAAAAGCAGCTACAAGAGCTTTTGTTGATAATCTTAGGGTGATTTCACCTAAGATCTTGCCAGTAAGAGAGTTGCTAAGGTTTTTAATAGTTTCATTTATTAAAAAATGGAGCAGCCAAATAAGGTCTTCCTCACCTTCTAAAGGAGGCGGAGCTCGAGCAGTTATAAACTTCAAGACCGGAGTAGATCACTTCTGTATCCATACAGGAGGGAAGGCGGTGATAGATGGAATAGGAGTGAACCTTGATTTAACGGAATATGATTTAGAGCCAGCAAGAATGGCTCTACATAGATTTGGAAATACTTCAGCAAGTAGTCTTTGGTACGTTTTAGCGTATATGGAAGCAAAGAAAAGATTAAAGAAAGGTGATAGAATATTGATGATAAGTTTTGGCGCGGGCTTTAAATGTAACAGCTGTTTATGGGAGGTGGTGAGAGATTTACATGGTAGTAATGTGTGGAAAGATTGCATCAATGACTACCCACCAAAAACCCTAGCAAATCCGTTCATGGAGAAATATGGATGGATTAACAATGAAGATGAGAGTACCTTTGCTGTTCTTTCTTGAAGATTCTAAGAAAGAAAGAAAGGGAAAAAAAAACAAGGTATGGGATTAATTCTTGCACAAACTTGCAATAGCTTTTATTACTTCTTCAAAGGTTACCTTTCTTTGTTTCTTTCTTTTTTTTAAGTTAGATTTAATTTTAATTTGTATAAAGTTGTTGGTGATAATTAATTGTTATTATTATTATTATTATTGTTGAATCCCTTCTGTGAATGTGATTATACCCAATAATGTATGTGGCTTTCAATATAATGAAAAGCTTGGCCTGGTGTTGCTATGTTGTTTTTTTAACATCATTTTGAAAAAGAAACGAAAATAAAAATACAAATAAGGGTCTCGCATTTGTATTAAAGGCACACTAATTGCAGGACCAGTGTCTGGCCTCAAAAGAGAGAATGGCGGTGCTTTTGGTACTTGTGGAACAGCAGAAACTTGCACAGAAAAATCTTTATCAATTCTGACTTTGTTTTTGTATGCTTCCCAGCTTTGACAGATATTTTGAATCAGACTATGTTTACACAAAACTCGTGTATATAAAGTCTTTTCAATTTCAAACAATAAAACAATAAAAAAAAAAAAAATTAATTTTAACATATTCAGCAATAGCTTTTAATGTTTTCAACTAATCAAAATATTATTTATCTAAATAATTGTGTCCGATAACTTGATATATAGAATAACTTTAGGTATACGAAGTATTTTCAAAAACGTACGATATTTAACGTTTCACTCTTTTTATTGAAATATTTTTTACAAACTTATTCTTATGCTTAATTAATATAATATTTCTGTGTCATCACATGACATGTTTTATTATTTTTATATTTGATTTATTTATAATTGATAATAAAAAAATATTATTTACAAATAAATATTAAAAAAATTTAAAAATTAAAAATACCAATTAAAATATTAAAAATTTTCAATTTTATTTGTAAAATAAAGAACTTTTCAAAATTTAGGTTTAGTGAAATCATTTTTTATAATGAATTTAATTAAAAATTCTAGGTGAATATTTTAATATTATTTTTTATTATTTTAAATTTATTGTCAATCAAACAGCTATTTTTATTAAATATTTTTCCTTTCAACTACTGTTTAAACAGTTAAAAGCTAACCGCTAACAATTATATTAATAAAACAGTTGACAACTATTAAAATAATTGACGGCCCTTAAGCTCATTATATATATATATATATATATATATATATATATATTAGGGGAGTTTTTTTTTTTCCCACTTGAATTCATCGTTTTCCTTAAGAAGAATAAACTATTTTTTACTGGCACAAAATTTTCATGGCCATCCTATTTGAATGAGCGGTTGGAACAAATAATTGGTTTTTTCAGTTACACCTTAAATTTAAGAATATTTAATAAATGCATGTCAAAATGGCAACCACTTCTGATTTTGTTTATCAATAACTGATGGTAATAAAAAAAAAAAATAGAAAGAATAATCGTTGTATCATATGTAAATCTTCCATCTCCACAAAAAGTAAATTTCAGAGATTAAATTATAAATCCAGACTAAAAATAAAAGAAAACAATATGCAGGAATTTCAGATATCAAACCAAAATGTATCATTTCAAAATTAACGGAGAGCTTTAATTAAAAGTGATTGAAAACCAAATTGAACCAATTTAGTGTTCCAAAGGATCAGTTTTAATTTGATTTTTCATGGAGAAAACTTATCTTTCCATTTGGTTAAATTTTATACGGTGCCGATTGAATTTATTTATGCCAAAGTAATTAAACAATCAAAATAATCGAATTAAAATCCATCAAATTGGTTGGCTCCGATGCGACTCTATGTGATTAATTTATTAATTTTTACTTGAAGTCATATAATTAATTTGATAAAAAAATTACTTCGATTCAGATAAATTAAACACTGATTTCATTTACAACATTATATAACTATGAAATTTCACTACTACACCAAGGACATAATTTAATGATAAGTATATATACAATCCGGCAATTAATTCAGATTTAAATCCCCGCTACTAATCAAAAAATATATATATATATATAGAATTTCACTAATCATGAAATCGATTACTTTTACTTTGACAATTTTAACTGTTTTAATAGCATTGCTGTCCCACATTTGCCTTTGTAATCAGATAATGTTGCCCTAATTTAAACGGACCAAATACTCTAACTAAAAATACAAACACACATATATAAAAAATATAATGGTAAAAGTCCAACAAGATTAGTTAATTGATAAGGAGAGTTTTTACTGCTATGATTAGTGTTTGATAACTTTATTAGAAAGCACTATACAATACAAATGGCAAAAAGGAAAATAAATATTACAAGAACAAAAAGGTGTGTGTGTATTATTAGTAAACATACAGCCTGTGACATTGTCAAACTCTTTATTACATCATTAAAAATAACTGTCCTTTATCAAATTTTGGCCACAGTGGTCACAACTTTTGCTAATAAATACTGCAATATCTCTATATAATCAATAATCCGAAAAATAATTTTCCTAAAAAAATAATAATCTGAGATTAAAATAATTTTTTTCACCAAATATTGAATTTGTTTTTATTCGGGCCAGGACCCTTTTGGGTCCAACGTGCGCCCACCTTTACTTACAAGAAGGAACTGTTATTTAGTGTGGTCGTTCAGAATTTCATGTTCTGTTATTAGGGACACATTTAACACTTCGAAAAAATTAACAAATTGGTAATATGGAGATTAGATAGTATAATTTAAAAAACCGAAGTTCGTGTTAGCCTTTTACTATATTTTAACAAAATTCTAGAGACTACATAGTAGTTATCTCTATTTTAATTTAATTCTTAGTGTGAATGGAGTTTTTAAATTAAAAACATTTTAGGTTGAATGCATATTTTCTAACTGAACTTCCTTCAAATTGCTATTTGTGCCTTTCAGTTTTGCAGTGAACCGCTTGTGCCCATTAAAATTTCGTTTTTTTGTCGCTTTTGTACCTTTTGACATTCTGTAAAAAGACTGTGTGAATTCAAACGCGTATAAGATCGTATACCCTTAAATTTTGTCCTGCATAACAAAAACGGTATCGTTTTATATTTTTAAAATCATTCTAACCTCATCTCTCAATTTCGCTCTTCTTTTTCTTCTTCTTTTTATCAGTTTCTCAATGATTAAAACAAAACCAATTTTTTCTACTGATTTTATAGTTAACGAAATCGAAACTACCAATACAGATTAGTATGATTTTTCTTTTTTCTTGATCTAATTTTTTATTGGTAGTCTCTAGATTGTTTTATTGGTATTATAAACAATCTTTTAACTCATATTCAGCATCAATCTCATCAAAGAAAACTCTTTTTAATTTGAAATTTTAAATCTATTGGACTTTTGTATTTTTGAATCTGATTTTATTTTATTTTTATGTTCTTATGTTTTCTTTTTTTTTTTTTTAGTTCTGGAAAAAACAACGGAGTTAAAGCATAATTGTATTTTGTGAAAGAGAGAGAGAGAGAGAGATTTCAAAAAGATGGAGGTTTGAGACTTCTTTATTTTTCTCTCAGTTGTAAATTTCAGTTTATTGCAAAAAATCATTAACATTTTTCATTTAATTTTCGCTTTTTTCCAGTTATTTCTTGAATATGTGGAAACCAATTTGGTGAATAAACTGATGTCATATCAATTGCTTTTGACATGTCGATGCAAGTGTATTTCAGGCAAAAGTTTCAATTTGTTCAGAGATACAAAAGCTAGGGGTGTGCATGGGACTGCAAAAATCCCTACCCGTTCCTGAAAACTATCCGGAGAAAAAATTAATATTAATTTAATACTCTCGTCTCAAATCTCAGTCTAAAGTAATTATGGGTCGGAGCCGGTTCTTTGACTAAAATTGACCCGTGCCAATTCAACTCTTGTCCCGTCCCGAAAATTAGGAGAATTTTTCCTCCCATTTTTTTTTTAATTTTCGCTGTCTTTTTTATGAATTTCAAATTACATCCATAAAAATCATTTCATATCTTGATTTTTTTATGATATCAATTACCGTTAAAGTAATAATAATAAAAAAAATAATATGCATTTATAATATAAAATAAATCAAGTAATTAGACATATTTTTAACACATGTTTTCCTCCGTTATTCCACAATATATGTGAAGTAAGACTTTTTGGATAATTTTTTTCTATTAAATAGAAAATGGAAAGATTGATCTATATAAAAGAAAATATTAACTTTAATTAATCTGGTTACTGAATTATTAAGTTGCTTAATGCTATCATTTTTTTTCCCAAATGATATTCAGGACTAAATTAAGCAAGTATCAAATTTAAATTAGCTTAAAGACAATGGTGATTAAAATAATAATAAGTTAAAATTCACAAAAAAAAATATGTAAAGTTAAATTATATATAATTTTTACATTATTTTATTTTATTGTACTTAATGTTTTTATTAATTAAAAAATAATTATTTAAAAATCTTCTATTATAATATTAACAGCAAATCATCAATGATTGAATTCATTCTTTTTTTAACTCAAACTTTTATAAATAAATTTTATTTGATTAATTAATGAAAATAGTAATTTAGATGAAAAATAATTTAGTAAGTCTACAGAAAACTTCTATTGATTTTTGACCCTATTTATTTCATAGATCCGAATTTTCATCCCGTCTTGTCCCAAAAATAAAATGATAATATATATCTATTAGGATGAGATTGAAATTCCATTTTTCATGTCCGATATTTTTAGACGTAACTGAAAATTATGTAATTCTCGTTCCAACTCGACCCATGCATATCCTTAATAAAAGCTAAAAAAAAAAAATGCAATTTAATGGGTACCATTGGTCACTTACAAAGTTAATAGGCACAAATGACAATTTTAAAAAAATTCAGGAAAAAATTATGCATTTGGCAAAATATTTTTACGGTACTGTGTCATGTTATTTATTTTTGTGAGTTATATATTTATTAGAGAATTTTAAGTTATTACAAATATTAACTTATATTCAACTGATTTTTTATTATTTAATTGCAATGTTGAAATTAATTAAAAGATATTAAAACTTTCAATTTATATTTATCATCATTCTAAATTTATATTTTAATAATTTGTCGTTAAATATGAAAATATACAAAAATGATAAATTATGTTATTTGCCGGTCACGGTGACTCGGGTTAATCACTGGCGACCGCCAGTAAAATTTTTATTTTCCGGAAAATGAGCTATATAAAAAATTTAATAGTTGTTGAAATTATTATTAGCCATAAATAGTAGAAAGTACTAACAATGCCACAAATCTATCTCTACACCTAACTTGCTGGCCTAATTAAATCGTTCAAACTGGATCACCACCAAATTTTCCGGTGATGTCCATAACCACATTATCAGGTGGGTTTCAAATCTATTTAAGAAGTGCATTGAATTAAGATTGTGTGATAGATTTTAAAAGAATTGTTGAATTTGATAGAATTAAAGAATTTTGTAAAATTTTTATAGATTCTACTGGAATCCTATTAAAAATTTTTATGGAATTGATACGACTTTTGTTCATAAATTTTAATTGATTGTGATAGAATTACAATAATTTTTATATATTTGATCAAAATTAATTTTATGATCTAATTGAATAAATTAAAAGATTTTAAATTCAATAAAAAATTAAAAAAGAATGATGGACTAAAAAAAATAAAATACGTTATCTTTTAAAAAATCATCTTTGTTTCTCGTTACAACCTTACCGTCACCTACAGTGAAATGTCTGGAATGGCCAGCGTTGTCGGCAAGCATCCCGCATTCTCATTAACCGTTATATTAAACGGATTCACTAATGATTATTAGTAAAATGTGTATTTTAAATATAAGTTCAAACTTTGAATAATTAAATATTCGAAGACACTTTATCATTTCAACAGATTTTGGATGGATATGGATTAGTAAATATTTAAACGGGTTCGAATACAAAAACTTAAATAAATATGTAAACGGATTTAGAATATATAGGTATAGTAAAATTTTAAATGGATTCTCATACAAATAGTTTAAAATAGGCGGGTACTCACCTCACTTCCATCATTATATTAGGGAGAGTGTATTGAATTAAGACTCTATTAGATTTTAAAATTTTAAGAAATTTTTAAAATTTTTTAATTATTTGATGAATTTGTAATTGACTCTTTTATTCATTTATAACACTTTAAAAATGAAATGTAACGAAATCAATAACTTTTATATTCTTCCAAATCAACAATTTTTAAATACTATTAAATTTGTATAGATTTTTAAAAAGTAATTATTGAACATCATCAAATTTTTATGAATTTATAAAATCTGAATTGAATACCACAAAATTTTTAATAGACTTCGTAAATTTATGAATTTATGAATTTATTGGTAAATTTGCTAAATAAATATTAGAAATAACAAATAACATTGCATACTACAAATCATACATTCTCTTCCGATTTAACTTGCAGATTTCTTCTTATTTTTGTTCTTCTTAGAGGCAAGCTGCTAGTTCAAATTTCAATTGATATTCTCTAACTGTAGAGTAAAAAATAAAAAGCAGTTTCTAACCCAAGTCCTTAGTTCTCAGACCAACAAAAAAGGAATTTTACTAAAAAAATATATTTATGTAGCTACCTTCAATCCTTTTGATCATCACAGATCGAAATTCTCTCCACAAACAATATTGCTATTTAGTCCCTTTGATCATCACAAATTGGAATTCTCTCAGAAATAATCAGTGAAACATCTCCATCCTTATCCTTATCAGCTCATGGTATGGGATTATGGAATGCATGAAATAGAGTGGCATGCAATGATAGATGGTCAACCGCAGCATTGATACTCAGGAAAGCGTCTACTTTTCTTCATGAATGGCAGGTTCTGCAACTAAAGCCTGTTGTTTATACTGTTCTTATTGTTAGTGTATTATATGAGTTGAGTACCCACCTCTAAAAGATACAAAAGGTTACTAGTGTTCATAAACATTTAACATAATAATTTAAATAAAATAGATGATGGGATAATACGGGGAGAAACCAAAACTTCAAAAAGATAGGACCTAATCATTTTACAACTTCATTATTACTATTGTTATTATTTAATTAATTTCGAATTATTAATTTTATTATTATCATTTAAATTTGAAATTACTTATCGATTAATACAAATAACTGTTATTTTAACAGTTACTAGATTAAATAAAAGAAAAATTGCTTGTGCCTGTTAAAAGTTATTTATGGCTACACAATGTTTCCTTATCATTATAAAAGGCATTTTCCTTTTCGACTCATACAATCATTTATATTTTTTGGTGTTCAATATTACTTTATAAAATTCTGAACAAATACTACAAACAAATCTAAAATACGAAACAGCAAGAGTTTAAATTCCTTAAGAATAGTGAAAAACACTATTAAAATAATTTTCTATTTTCGCAATTTGTATTTATTTTTCTAACACCTATTATTGCTTCCGAAACAAAATGGAGACCACCCACTGTTGGAGTCAAATGTAATGTTAATGCGAGGTTTGAGGAGGGTACAGGGACAACAGGCCACAGGACTTTGGTGAGGGATAGCATAGTTTATTTTTTAGGAGGAAGAAGCCAAAGTCTGGGTATGTGCAAAGCTCAGTCGTTGTGAAAGTCATGGGGGTTCATTAAGTTGTGAGTTGGCTAAAGGACAATAATTCACAAACCCATATAATGCTTGAAACGGATTGCTTGGTAGTCAAGCACAGTAATGTAGTGAATTATCCTTATTTTTTATTCTTTGATTCATGATTGTCTCTTTGTAGAGCATATGCATCATTGTCGTTTTCTTTTGTTAAAAAATCAGCAAAATCCAAGAGATGTAATATTTATAAATTATGATATTTTATTATAATCTTTATTCTAGAATATAAATTATTTTAGTATAATTTTATTTTCAAATATAGGTCGTTTTAAAAATTTTATAAAATAATAAATGATATCTTACTGATTTTACTCTTATTTATAAAAAGATATAATATAATGATACCGTTTTATTTTATCAAATTACCTCAGAATTTGAAAATATTAATTACTTCTTTAATCATGTACAAAAACATTAAATGGACAGAATAAGTATTTAGTTAAAAAATAAATTTCACAAATTTAAAGAATATTTATTAGAAAAAATTAGATAGTTTAAATTTCATTATCGACAAAAAAAAAATGATGGGATTGAGAAAGTTTATGCAATTAAATTGTTGTCTGGTTTAAAACGATGAAAATGATGCCGTAATATGAATTTATTAATTTTACAAATCATACCAATTTTTCCTTAACAAAAAAAAAATGATAATATAATCTCTGAAATTCCGTAAAATTTATCACTCATGTTCTATCACTTGCGTAATGTTTAGACATTGTTAAAATGGTACTTGAGTCTTTGTCACGTAACACGAACGCCAAACATAGAAATCTGCAGATTCAGCAAGGATTTCCGTTGTTTTTTTTTTTCTTGGTTGAGCACTTTCATCAAACAGTTGATGTGCTTGTGGCATTTCTATGGAGAAAGCCAAATTCAAGCTTCTATTCTCATGCCCTTCTGGTTTCTCACCTTCTCAGGTTCTCCTTTTTCCTCCTTATCACTACCTCTTAACACACGCGTATATATACATTTTATATACGTCTGTGCGATGCATTTATATTTGATCTATATTTGTTGATGACGAACTAAGGTATCCGTTGATTATGATCAATCATACGATAGAACTCCCCATCCTGATGTTGAACTAGAAAACTCCATTGCTAAGGTGAGTGAATTTTTTCTGTTGGGTAATGTTCGTTATACTGTTCTGTTAAAAGGGAAATTAAATTAGTCCATTGAGTTTTTATTTAAAATTGGGCTATTTTGATATTTTCGCTCTTCACTTGTCGATTTAAATAGTCAGATATTTATAAACCCAGCAACAAAGTTAGAGCAGTTATTATATTGATCATATATAGAGTTATGATCTTAGCATCAACGTGGGCATTGAAATTGTATGTTAAATTTGTATAGAGTTAAAAATAACTATGGATTATTTTTGGTGTTTTTTTTCCTTTATAAATTTTTGAATAGATATGGGATCAAAGGGCAAAGAAGAATTCATCACTGTACAATGGAAAAAAATTCCGGGTATGCTGACCCAATTAGTTGTCAACTTTGTTCCAAATATTCGATTAAATATTTAATGTGGTTCTAACACATTATATTGATGGTTTGCATCGTTTAATTAGGATGATACGTCACTTTTGTATTATTTCATTTCACCAAGCAGATTAGAATAAAATGTCTTCTGTTATGCATTTTGGCTAACAGAAACTTCAAGGTGCGACCAGCCGGTGCACACATGATTACATATATTGTGATTTATTTTGTCAAAAGACTCAAAACTAACACCAGCATATTCGCATTTAATCTGTTTTTTTTACTAGAACCAATTTAGTTCTGCAGCTTTTTAGATGACTTTTTTAAGAAAATGAGGAAATTAGAATTTCGTTCAATAGTCCAGTTGGCAAAAGCAATGTCATTATGAACAAAGGTACAATGTATAAGTATCTAGAGGAACATTTTCCATCCAGATAGACTGAGTTGTTCTTGTAAGCTACTTTATTGCAATGTCTTCTATATTTTTAAAATGCTGGAGAGATCAACATATTGATAAGACCAGACATTAACTTAATGCAGTGATATTAAAAAGAAAAAGTCAATCAAAGTTTTTGGTAATGGCATTTGATGCCTTAGTCATAAATGCAATAGTAAAATGAGGACCTGCATTTATTCTACATATTTAATCTTTTTTAATGCTTGTGGTTTTAAATTGCTTATCATTTGCTTGCTCTAACGAATTTACAGTATGGAGGGTATAATGTCCTTAGTGGGGGTGGATCAAATCAAGATTGTCATATATGCCTCCACCTTGGTTTGACAGATTATAGGTCTCTCTCTCTCTCTCTCTCTCTCTCTCTCTCTCTCTTGTTGTGTGGGTGTCATCTAATTAGTCCATAAATGCTACATAAAAAATAAAAGTTTATAATTGATGTAAACCCGTAAATGCTAGTAATATTTGTCAACCTTTGCACAGAGTTGAAGTTGGCTTCTTGCAGTTACTGCTGGACGTTGCAGTTGGTCTCACATTTATGAACTCAATAATACATAAATGTGCCTGTTAGGTCGCTGATCATTTTACATGTTACCTCTGATAATGTGATATCAATTTCATTGGAGTAGGACATCTCAAAGATTCTTAAATATTATTCCATTCTATCGTCGCTGAAACATGGTTTTCCAACAACTGATTGATTTTTGAAATACTATATTATCATGGGTTAGTTAATGTAGAAGTTAAATGCCCATTATCAGTAATAAGAATCATTTTCACATAGTCTTCTGTTTGCTCTGTTTTTTGTTTTTGGTCTGAAGCTTCTTCCCTATTTTATTTTAACGAATCAAGGGTTGCCTTTGGCATAGGTCTTATCTGATCTACCGATTTATTAATTGGTGGAACACAGCTGCTTATGTTTAGATTCAGTATTTTTCTTTTTCCTCCATAACAAAAACTTTATACTATGTTCTGCTACACAGGACTTTTGTGGGGACAAACTTAAATCCTTTGTGGGAAAAGTTCCTTGTTCCATCAGAAGGTATTCTTTGCTACTTATTATTCAGAACGTTCATCAGAGAAGAGAGAGTTAATTTGTTTGCCTACTCAATTGTTTGACACTCCACCCTTGTTGCTAGTCTACTACTACTGTTTCAATGACACGCATGAGCTCACAAATGTCTTTTCTCTTCTCCTCTGTTGTCCTTTGAATTTTTTGCACTTCTAAGATGATTAGTTTGTTTTGGTGGGGTTTATGAACAATAAATAACATAACCGTCTGACTGATTTTTTTTATATTTTGTGTTAAAATAAAATCATACTAAAGATATGCACAAATGGATTTGGTTATTGGACCACACTTGCTTTGTCATGTAAGGATTGGGGATCTATAAAATGCATTTGGGATGAATATGGATTTAAAGTAAATACTCATTTTGAGTTCCAATTTAGTACATTGGGATTTTGCTACTTGAAACTGGTTTGTAAGTTATTATTTTATGTATAGCTGACTATTATTATGAGATTATTTGCAGGCTTCGGAGTTTGGAATATATTATCAAATTAAAAAACAAAGAATTTGAAATATTTTATCAGATTATTAGGATCATTAAAAAATATAATTGATAATTGTAAATAATATTTTACAATAATTACCTATATATATATATTTTGAGTGGATTCAAGTAGAAAGCAGATAAGGTTAATTGGATTTGGGACAGGTACATTACAATTGATAAATTTTAACTAGGTTCAAGTATGAGTAAGGCAATTTTTGTATCTTTCTTGTTGCCATTCTTAAATAAGTACTACCTGTTTTACTTTTAAGTTGCTAATCTGTATTTCTTCTTAATTGAATATTTGTGTGCGTCTTGTTCTGTGACCGCTGAAAAAATCTTTCTGGACTTTTTTGTAAGCCAGCAGCATTTTTAAGTCAAATTCTTTTAAGCATCTACAGCTTTGCTTGTTTGCAGATGACCATATACAGTGTCAACATATGTCAAGCCCTCTAGGTAATGGTGCAGTTGTAGAGACATCTGACAAGAAAATAGTTGTGTTGCAAAGAAGTTCTAATGTTGGGGAATTTCCTGGGCATTTTGTTTTTCCTGGAGGCCATCCAGAGGTACAGAAGACACATTTCACTCTTTGTTTTAGTTGCAATCAGTGGTTGAGGATATTCATTCTGTGATCTATTTTTGCCCTTTGGTTTTTTCCATTGGTAGAATGTTCACTAGCTAAATCTTGTCCCATCTATTCAAAGTGAGTAGATGCAGGGTTTTTATGCTTCTGTTATTTTTTGTTGGCACTTAATGTTGATTTCTGGAATTTTGGTGCAATTGCAATTTTCTGCTGATTGACAGCCTGAGGAAGTTGGAATAACTTGTCATCAGAGCAGCAAAGATCTTACAGAGTCTAAGATGATTAACAGTAAGGTTTCACAAGAAATGTTTGACAGTATCATCCGTGAAGTAGTCGAGGAAATTGGTGTACCTGCAACATCTCTTGTAAGCTGTAGTTTTTAAAGCAAGAATGTTTTTTTTTTCTTCATTTATCTTCTGGTACTTCTTTGTCATGGTGGTAGTAAGCAGTGTTTATCTTTCTCCTTTTTCTATTTCCAATATTTTTTATTATAAAGGGGTTGCATTTCAAAAATTATTAATATGGAATCATTGGTTTCATGTGGAAAGATGCAGAATGTCACTAATTCTTTTATCAACTATTAGTGGAGAGAAAATAAAATGCGACAGATCCCATAAATGTTTTACTCTGCCAACAATAACTTCAAAAATATCAGCCTTTCACAAATGTTCTTGAACTGACTATATGTCTTTGGATATCTGACAATTTGCTTAGGTTATGAGACATTTACCCTACCCGTATTAGTTGCATGCATATGGATATTGCCATTGGCATACTTGTGTTATTATAGAGCTATTTGGAACAATCCCAACGCTTTATGCCCAATCTCTTATGCCTGGCTTAATAGGAGAATGAGTCCTCAACAGAATTGTGAATAAAGGCCAGCGGTCACTGCCATACAATACTAAAGCTTCTGCATTTGAGAGAAAACATGTTTTTCTCTTGATTGCTTGAACATTAATTATGCAACTCTTTTGTATGGATTCTATGGTCTACAAAATTGTATAAAATTTCCAAAAAGGTATCTGAAGTTTAGAGTTTTATTTGCTTGCAGTGCAATGTACGTTTTATTGGCATATCCTGTCGAGTGTTAAATGTTAGACCTGCTGCCTTTTTCTCCATCAGATGCCACCTTGGATCAGAAGAAATTCAACAGCTGTATCACAATGCTCAAGATGGCTATGAATCGACCCAACTTTTTACAGTTTCATTGGTCAGTACAAATTTTATGCTTTCAGTTGATGCGCAAGATTGGTTCATTTTTCTTGACCCTATTTTGAGATGTGAAAGGTGGGATAGATGTGGATGGAGGGTGTCAGTAGTGTAGCAATGGTTTTGGTGCAGTAAAAATTTTGATAGTGGCATGGAATGCAGCGGTATTTGTACTAGGACTCTAAGGTTGATTCAGCTGTTAGTAGCTTGAGCTATGACGCTTGATGCTTCATTACTATGTATAATATGTCTGCTTCTCGATGTGGGGGTTTGCAGGAGGAAGAAGTAGGTTCGTACTGAGTCCTTATTAATATTTTATTTGATTTGCCTTAGGAGTCACCATAAGTATTACATAAGGTTTTACAACAATATAACTCTTGGTTTACATGGAATCACCTTAATCATAAATTTAGTTGTGGGGTGCTATAGGAAAAAGATTAGAGTTGAAAACCAACTTTACTATTTTGAATGGTCCTATAGAAAATTTTTGAATTCTATATGTTGATTAGTTGGTATATATAATTACTCATCAGGTTTTTCTACATATCAGATTGATTTAGAAAACATGGTATCTAAAATGCCTGGCTGCCATCAAGGTGGATTTGCTCTCTATAAGCTGATGGTGGAAGCTCTGAAGGATACCTGAATACTCGACACTGTTGAACAATTGGTATTCTACAGCACCATCAGTTTGATTTTGACTTGCCTAAATTTGGTATTTGTTTTGCAAATAGTATAAACAATAAGACATGTTGCTTTAGTCTTGGCTTACTTGCACAAACCTGATCATATAACTATATTTCTCCTTGCAATTTCATGCTACTGCTACAACATATGTTTAGTGCTGGTTTAATCCACTAATGTCTTGGAACCTACATGAGATGTTAAAAATTTATGTTACTTGCATCAATTACATTAATCAACATCAATTGTATGAATGAATTAGTATCAATTTACCAGGAAATGGTTTTCTTATTTAAAACAGTTCTGCTTGCATAAAGTGCATAAAAGCTGCTCAGCCTATGCTTAATTGCTTACATCTCTGCATTTTTGTTTTTATCTGAGATTCTGGGTTTTCATCGATATAAGGCGTATGTAATACTTTAATCCTATCCTGGAAAGTTTGTAGATAATTCAGAAATATAAAGAATTTGAATCGCTCAGTGCCAGCTGGTTAGGAGCAGTTTGTGTGGTTAGGACTTAGGAGTGGGGAATATTGCAAGAATCGTGTAGTAATGACAGATATTTGCATGAAATGTGAGTGTAGAAATGGCTAATTTTTACAAGAACTGGTATGGAATGAAGCAGAAAGTAGAGACTCAGTTCTTTTGAATTCTGGTTTTTGTGGAACCCACTATCTCAGTTGGGGATATTAGCTTTCCATTTTATTAAATTTAGAAACTGAGTTCATATCAAAATGCTATTTTTGGATTTTTAGTTTGGTTGAGTTGGCGATTATCTTTGGTTTCAAAATGAGAAAAGGACTAATATCGTTTTATTTGCTTTGTAATGTGTATTGTTTTGTTCAGGTCACAATCATATGTATGATGGTCTGACTGGTTCTGCCTGTGCGGTCAAAAATGATAGCTCTGCATCCAATCCATTATTATTAGAGAAGAGTGACTCGTGAGTATTGATAAATATAATTGCATGGTTTTAAATATAATTGTAACAGTGAATCATGAAGAAGTTCTGAGCCATACAAACAGATCGAACTGAATTAATTTTGTTCAATTTGGTTTTTCATAGGTAAAAACTGAAATTTTATTTTGATTTGTTTTTCATGAAGCTAAAAAAATAAGCTCAAAATCATAAAAAGAAATAGTTAAAATTCGATCAAACTGGGCTGATACAGTTCGATTTGATCTAAAAATCTTTAGTTTGTTTGATTTACCCTATTTTGGTTCAATTTTGAAACAAATCAACTGTTTGAACACCAGTGACTGTTACATTATTTTTTATTTAGAAACTTTGATATAAAAGTATTTTCTGGTCAGTGATGTTATTTGTTAATTTGAAAATATTTTAAGAGAATGAGAGTGATTTTGCTGATACAAGTTTGACTTTTTTTTACACTTGACTGATAAATTGAATAAGTATAAATGAAATGGAAACTAACCCAAATCTCCCATCACCTGTCCTCTCTATGATCAGAAGTGCAGATTTCCACTTAAGTCATAGAGGCAACAGAGGTAATAGAAGCGATGTCTTTTTCTTTGACATTATGAAACCAGCCACAATAAAATATAATGACATTTTTGGGTTTGTTATGATAACTACTGACAACTGAGACTTTGAAAAATCCGAATTCACTTAAATTAAAATATATTTATTTAATTTCATTTTATTTATACGATTTCATAAACTATGCATAATAAAAATTTAGTAAATTAAAATTATTGTCTTTTTTTACCTTTAATTTATTAAGATATAAATTTTGTGAATATTTTGAGACACCAAAAAAGAAATAGCAAGTAAACAAAATAGGACGAAGAGAATATTATATATAGTATTGATACAATGTTCAACTTGATCGACTAATTTAATTTAACTGAATTGAAATATTTTGACTGATTATCCAGTTAATTCAATTAATAATAAACTGAAAGAATTTATAAAATAATCAAATTTATTAAATGGAACTGCAATCAAATTGTTATTTGCTAAAAAAAATTGAATTTAATTGATTTTTCGTTCAACTATTCAAATATAGCTGCATAAATAGTGCAAATTCAAGTGGTAGCTAGGCATTTACTCACATTTATGATAATTGCAACCAAGTCAGTGTTAGCCTCTGCACAGGATGAGAAAGCTTCCAGAAATTTAGCAGCAAATGGGCCATTTGCATCAAGATTTTTTTCTTTTTTTTTTGGAAAAAAAAAAAAACTTGGGCTCTTGCACCCACTGTAAAAATCATAGAGATTAATTGATTAATAATGAAAAAAATATGTAACAGGTAAGTCAACTTCATTTAGTCAATACAAATTTCACCATCAAAGCCATGATAAGTTTATAAATAATTTATGATTATTTTACAAATCATTACCTTTATTATTGAAATGAGAACCACAAAGCAATCAAATAAGTCGGTTGATTTTTTCAAAAACTTTTAGTATTTTTACTCGGTCAATATTATTAAATATTATGTTTTATAATATTTGATAATATAATATTTAAATTAATTTTTAGTGTCTGTTTGGCAATATTAACTATTATAGTAGTTGTTAACTGTTTTAGTAATTTTTAACTATTTTAGTGGTTGTTAGCATAGTAAAAATAAATGTTTGATTAGCTATTAAAATTAAAATAATAAAAAAGCATTAGAATGTTGACTTAAAATTTTAAATTATGGTCATAGAATTGAAATGGACTAATTGATAAAAAAATAATATATAAATAACAAGTGTTTTTTTTTTCTTTTCTAAATTATTATCTTTTTTTATTTTTTATTTCAATTTTTTCAATAACAAAAGATTATTTTTTATAAAATCAAAATGAAAAGATGAGAAAAAAAGTTGTTTCTAATTTTTATTTAATTTTAATAATATGCTCTTAAAATTATTTTAAAATAATTAAATTGATATATATTTCTTTAAAATTTTAAAAAAATTAAATAAATAATAAAAGCATCAAATTTAAATGAGTATTATAACAAGTGGAATTGTAAACATTGAGAATAGGGGAAAAAATTAATAATAATGTAAATAAATAAATTTTAAAGCGTTAAACGTGACGTTTGATGAAATATTATCTAAACTCTAACGGTTATTACATATGTTAAAAAATTTTGAAAAGCTCTTAAAAGATTAAATGATATTTTATAAAAAATTATTAAAATAAATAATATTTATAAAAATAATTAATTCCGCGAAATAAACCCTTAAGATTAGAGGCAGTATGACATACTATTTTTGGCTTTCACGACCAAGAAACCATTCAACCCTAACCCAGACACAAACATCACATGCTTTGTGCATGTGCAGTTAATGCCAAATGATTAACAAATTTCTTTTATATATATTGGCAGATTTTCATATTTTATATTCAAATTTCTTCTAATATATAATTTTATTTCGCATTCAATTATTCAGATAGAACCATGATCAAAATTATAAACAGTAAAATTAAAAAAAAAAAGGATATTAGAAAAGATATTATAAGATCTACAACAAATACTAATTTTCTCCATTAAATAATATTTATTAAATTAATAATAATTTTTATAATAAAGAGCATTGAAACTCTAGACATTTTATTTTTTACTCTCATTTTAGCTAAATTTTAGTTGATATATATTAATAAATAATTGTTGAAGGAAAAAAGCAATAAGCCTAAAATAAAATGATGCATGTGAAAAAGCTGCGGTGGGGCATTTTTGGATAAAAGATTTTGGTGCTTTGTTTCTTGAATCTGTAAGCAATAACTGCACTTTACTTTTATTTATTTATTTATTTTGTAATAACATCTCAACTTTCTTCATTTTGAAGGACTCTTTCTAAATTGAATTTCTATACTTTTAGCCTTTCCTTTTTAATACTTTTTAAACTTTCATATTAAAACCATGCATTAAGGTCAGCCACTCTTTTTCACTAATAAATAAAATTTTTGGAATCTTATTAAATATTTAATATAAAACAATTTTACTTGTTGGAAAAATAATATATATAAAATTTACCTACGCCTCGTATATGTATAGTCTCATATACCAATTCAATCCATAAATATTTAAGCTTGCAATTCCAAACAAGAGGTCGAACCCTACCAGACAAAGGAATGCCATCTACAAACAAGTTGGCAACCGGGCACGAGTCTCATGAAAAAAGGAAAAACATGTATGACATGCAATTTTTGTGTAATTTAACTTCGAGTTTTATATAATAAAAATAAAATTGTGTATGTCAATACAATTAAAAATATTTTTTTTATTAAATATAATCGGACCGACTTCAAATTTTATATTGGAAATGACTCGTATTTAAAATTTTTCAAATTTTGATAAAAGATGAAAATTTTATTTAATTGAAAAATATTTTCCAATTTGAGCCCATAATTTAAACACTAATTTATAACATAAAAATTAAATAAAACAACTTGCAAACTCAACTGCCTCTTTGCATTTGAGATATTCAATTCTTTTTATTGATATACCATATAAAAGAATATACATATTTTTTTCCTAAAATCAATGATTAAACTATATAATGAAGTAGAATTTTTTAAATTGCATTTAAAAATTGCAAATCTCTCTCTAATTATCTGAACATACAACTTGCAAATCAAATAATTTAAAATTCAATCATTTGATTTCAATCAAATAAGAACTATATCCCAAATAATTTAAATCCATAACGGAAAGTTAGGGAGATAATTGAAAGGATCCAAAAACATCTTAGTAGCATATTTGAAAATGATAATTGCAAAAATATTATATTATTATGATTCTGCTCCAATTATTTGTGGGTATCTCTCATGATATAATTCAATCATAGAAAATTATACCATTAGATTCTATTCCATTACATTTCACAAAAATTGAAGGGGAATAATCAATTAATTAATTAATATTGTTTAATACAGAAATTGAGGGCAATCGTGTTAGTTTTCGGTCGTTTTTTAGGATTACTATGTCGTATTATTTTTGGGAAGTGAAAAAAATTAAAACGCATATGGTATTATCAGAACGTGTCGGGTGGGCCAGAGAGTTTTTGGATTATATTGCAAAGGATAACTGTATGGTGCGTGTGGGCTTGCGCGTGAGATTAGTTATTGTTCTTAAACAAAAATACGGTTTTGTCTGAACTTGGTTTGAGCCACATGGATGTTTTCGTACCCATCCGAAATACGCGCGGTTACCCTCGTGGGTCCCAACGCCAGATAGGCCCGCCTATTGGAACTTTAGCAGTCAGCACCCATGCAAGATGGTCAGCTATGCACAAAGAATGACCATTCCGCTGGTTAAATCGAATCAAACCGAATTAATTCGATTCTAATTTATTTCAGTTTGAATTCAATTATTTTGAATCAAATTAATTATTTAGGATTTAAAATAAATTCAGTTAATTATACTTAGTAATCGAATTAAAAATGAAATTTAAACGGCTTTATATATTTAAATCGATCGGTAACTAAATTTATAAAATAACTATTCAAATTTAATGAGATTGATTCAATTTAGTTTGATTTTCAATTAAAACTGAGAATTACTCACCTCTAGCTATATATTATTTGTTGATTTTACGTGGACTAATTTTCTTGAACATGCATTATCTGTTATTTATACTTGATAGGACCTAAATTACCTGAAAAAAATTTTACACTAGTTAATGGGCCATGGTTAATTATTTTCCCCTGCATTATTACATTGGGTTTTCGAAAAAAAATTCGGGTATGATCTCAATTCAAATTATAAATATTAATTTAATTTTTTTATTATAATGAGATTAGTAAATAAAATTTCCATTAATCCAAATTAATCAGATTATATATATATATTTTTTAATTATTTTAATAAAAATATTTTTACATTAATTGGTATTGTCAAATGGAGATTTTTTATTTAGACCTTCGTTTTAAATAACTTAGAATTCATATTAGGATTGACGGCTAGTTAGAACTTAAAAATTAAATGCCTTGTGGGTGCATTATCACCTAAGATGAGATATTTGAAAGTTTACAGAATGGCTTTAGTAAAATTGTCCTTTTAGCTTGAAATATATGCTGCCATGAAATAGGAATTAAGCAAAATAAAATTGTGAATAAAATTAAAATTAATAAATCATTGATAATATTCTATTGATATTACATTTCCTATTTCATATAAAGCCTAAAAAAAAAAAAAAACCCCAAAAAAACAGCCAAATGGAGTCCACCTAACAAACTACAAGGTCAAAGAAAGACATCAGTACATTACACTCGCGCGTTATAACATTTGCGCGCTTGGTTCTGTTATTACCGTTACTCTCCATTGTCCAACCCGACACCATCACTGGTTTTTGCTACTCTTTCTGCTCACTCGCTTTTTTTTATTTATTTTTTCCAATTCTCTCTCTCTCTCTCTCAAACTAAAATTAAAAAATATTTGCAAAATTAGAAAAAAATGGACATTAAGTTGTAATCATAACAACCTTTACAAAAGTCTATCTTGATTGATTCCTCTTTTTCTTTCTCTCAAAAGATTTTGATTTGAAATTCATGTAAAGTTGTTGCCTACATGTGCGTTTCATGTTGTTTTTTTGGCTTAATGCTTATTGTTTATCATCATTCTTTCGTTTCATATAAAATAATGCAACCACTGAAACGTTTTTGTGTTTGTTATGTTTCAAAAATGCATTACAGGGTGTTTCGATTCTGTTTCTCTACAAACTGCTCTTAATAACTGTATGGGTTCTTTCTCTGGGTTTTAATGGAGGAGAGCAAAACTGGCATTTTCCTTCAAACCCAGGTGATCAAATTTCCATATTTTCCATTTTTTTTTCCTTTTCTTTTTATTCAACGTGAAAATGGTTAAAACTTGGTGAGAAACCCAAATGTATCGTTGTATTGTTGCTCAATGATTTTTGTTTGTTTATTTTTATGATGTGATTTGTTGTTGAACTATTTGCATTGTTAATGGCAAACACAAAGAGGTTTATTAGGATTACCAAAATTTTTTGCAAGAATTTTTAATTCCAATTTTCGTGCAGAGCCAAAAATGGAAGGAGTCTGCAATTGGGCTTCAAGAATTGGGAATTGTTGAATTCAATATTTGTGGTTATCTCGGTTGCTTTAAAAGCGATAATGATTGTTGATGATGCAAGATGCAAAATTTGATCTGGGTTTTTGCGGGAAAAAAAGAGAAAGATCTCCTGAAATATTTGATTCGTATATTGAATTGGTGGATCCAATGGAGTCATCAGCTCCATTGCCTAGTTCAGCTCCAAGGAAAAAAATTACAAAACAGTTAACAGGAAAAAAAGATGATACTCCATTGCATTCTGCAGCTAGAGCAGGGAATTTGGCTGCTGCAATGGAGATCTTAACTGGTACTCAGGAAGAAGAGTTGAAAGAATTGTTAGAGAAGCAAAATCAATCAGGAGAGACCGCTTTATATGTAGCTGCAGAATATGGTTATGTTGATTTAGTTAGGGAAATGATTAAATATTACGATCTTGGTGATGCTAGTATCAAAGCAAGAAATGGGTTTGACGCATTCCACATTGCAGCTAAGCAAGGGGATTTAGGTATGCCTCAATACTGGAAATTTTCTATTTTGTTCATTTGAGCAATGGAAAAATTGTTATTTAATCTTTTTTAATTTTAAAGATAGAGGTACTAACTCTTGAATTAAGTCAAACCTCAAGAATTAGTAATTAATTGCTCTTTGTAAAGGAAAAAGAAGACGATTTTTGCCTTGCGTTATTGCAGATATATTGGCAATTCTAATGGAGGCTCATCCAGAATTGGCTATGACTGTTGATTTATCGAACACCACAGCTTTGCATACGGCTGCAACACAAGGGCATATAGAAGTAGTAAGATTTTTGTTAAATGCAGGAAGTAGTTTGGCTACCATTGCTAGAAGTAATGGCAAAACTGCGTTGCATTCCACGGCTAGAAATGGGCATTTGGAGGTTGTTAGGGCACTTGTGGCAATGGAGCCTGCGATAGTGATAAGGGTAGATAAAAAAGGGCAGACTGCACTTCACATGGCAGTGAAGGGGCAGAATGTCGAGGTGGTGGAGGAGTTGATTAATGCAGAACCTTCTTCAGTGAACATGGTTGATAATAAAGGCAATACAGCATTACATATAGCTACTCGAAAAGGAAGAACTAAGGTAAATGACTTCTTTCCCTCGGTATTTTCACCAAGGCATGTCTTCGCCTAACTGGCCTAGTGTGAAAATTTTAGTTTTAGTCAAATTATTGCTTATTTTTTTCATGGCCTTATTTCTTTGTTTAGTTGCTTTCAATATTTGACTAATCAGATGGTGAACATGTAGCATTCGAGGTGGAAAAATCTGTTTTTAGTTCATCAAAGATGATCTAATTGGGGGGAAAGAAATAATTGATAATGAAGCACCTTTGATTCATCTGGATTACTTTGACCTCGTAATTTGAGAGATTTTGAATACCGGTGAAGGGTCTCTCTCTCACAAATCCAGTTACCTAATAATTTGGGCAAATGATTTCCATTTTGCTTTTTGAAATTCTATTGCTGGTTGACTTCTGAACAAAATTCTGACGTATCTGACAACTTGCTGACATTAATTGAATCTAGTCGGCTATAATATTATGTAAGGTTAACTAGTTGAAGTTTTAAATTCTCAATAACATCAATTGGCTTATATATATCAAGATTGGATATTTGTAGATTTAGTGTCACGATTCTGCTTTTTTGAACTGAAAACTACTGTATGCTGCTTGAAAATTATGATCTTGATGTCAGCTTGCACAGTTTTCTAATCTCTAAACTGTGAGCTCTTCTATATTTTTCCTTTTTTTAAAAGGAGTGAGTTTTATAAACCTACGTTGTTTTCCTAAAAGTTTCGATCTTTAATGTTGGAAAACTTAGAACATATACATTTGCTCTTCTGGCTTCTAGTTTTTCAATGGAGACTTCAGTCAATAATTTTATTTCATTTTTGGTCAATTAGGCTTTGATTGATGTATGAACTCGCAATCTCATTGGTAGGAAATATTTTTTTTGAGTCCTAGCCGTCTCTAACATACAATTTCTTGTTGAAAGAATGTTCAGAAAAATGAAATCAATAGGGTATAGTCCAAAAAGTCTTGGTGACTGGCCATGAAACAGCTAAATTGATACAGTAGTTTGTGGTTTTTGCAGATTGTTTTGTTGCTGCTCAGGTGCAACCAAACAGACACGAAAGCTGTCAATAGAACTGGTGAAACTGCTTTTGATACGGCTGAGAAAACTGGGCACTCGGATATTGCAGCCATTTTGCGGGAACATGGGGTTCAGAGTGCTAAAATTATTAAGCCACAACTAACCAATACAGCACGTGAATTGAAACAAACTGTGAGCGACATAAAACACGAAGTTCACTATCAGTTGGAACACACCCGACAAACTCGCAAGCGAGTACAAGGCATTGCTAAACGTCTTAACAAAATGCATACAGAAGGTCTTAGGAATGCCATCAACTCGACAACTGTGGTCGCTGTCCTTATTGCTACAGTCGCCTTTGCAGCTATTTTCACTGTCCCTGGCCAATATGTCGAAGACCAAAATGAAATGCCACCAGGACAGTCACTCGGGGCAGCAAATATTGCTCTTAAAGCTCCATTTCTTATATTCTTTATCTTCGATTCGATTGCCCTCTTCATTTCTCTAGCTGTTGTAATTGTGCAAACATCAGTTGTTGTCATAGAAAGCAAGGCGAAGAAGCAGATGATGGCAATCATTAACAAGTTGATGTGGTTAGCTTGTGCACTTATATCAGTAGCATTTTTAGCTCTGTCATTTATTGTTGTGGGAAAACATGAGATGTGGTTGGCAATTAGTGTGACAATTATAGGAACAAGTATAATGGTTACAACTCTGGGAACTATGTGTTACTGGGTAATTAAGCATCGGATTGAAGCCTCCAATATGAGGAGTATACGAAGATCATCCCTAGGAAGCAGATCGCGATCATTTTCAATGTCTATGATGTCTGATGCTGATATCATGACAAATGAGTATAAGAAAATGTATGCAATTTAATACACTCTCATACAAAAGATTTTTTCTTTGGCATACTGCACATACCTTTGACTTCCATATGTACATATCTCATCAAGAAAACCCTTTTGCTTTTTTTACTTTTCTCTTGATCAATTCTTTTGTTACATAGAAGAGAAACAACTTAAAGAGTACTAAAAATTACACTGAATTGCATAGTAAAAATCCAAAAATTAAATTTCTACTTCATATCTTCATTTTAAACTATTTTAGGTCGGTTATATAAATGTTTTGTTACTATTCTGCTATTTCAACATCAAAATTAGAATTGAATTTTTTGTTCTTCACATAAAAATACAACTTAGACTTGGAAATAGATTTCACTTTGGGATGTGTGCAACCATTTATGATATGGTGATGTTAAGAAATCAAAACTAGAGTGGTGGCATGTGGCAGAAAACAAATCCTAAATTAGTAATGTCAAATCCCCCATGATCAGCTAATAAAATCCCATACATCCTAATTGAGCTGAGTCCAATTTTTTTTTTAGTTTGAGTTTGATTTATTTTTAATATATTTAAATCTTCAAAATCAAGTTCAAAGTGAACTCATTTATAATTTTTAATTAAAAATAATATTATCTTTTTATAAATTTAAATTCATATTCGAACTTGATTTATTTATATCGAACACAATATTAAACTCATTATTTATTGAATAAACTTTATAGAGTCAAACTTCTAGCCTCTCATCTACAACACCACTTATCTATCTATTACTAGGAATTAAATTAATACTCTATTTATTTATAAATATAATTAGTTTAAAGTTTGTATACTGTGACTAAAAAAATAATTAACTCTTATAAATTATAACAAAATTTATTAATTTGACTAAAATATATTTTATCTTATATTATTAAAAATAGTATATTTAATATATATAAGTAAAATTGAAAAAAAATTCATTGCTTACTTTTTAATATTTTTAAAATAACTTATATTTATGAAAATAAAAACTATTTTGAAATGACTTATATTTGTGCATGAGAGGGTCCATAAAACCCATGTTTGGGTCTTATACATAGTGCAAGTCAGACTACAGTAAAATGTTGAGCAGAGACGGTTGACGTGCTTGACCAGACCCGACGTGATTTCCTTCTATGGGCTATAAAACTCTTGTGGCATCGGCCCATTGAAATTGAAGGCCCATGACTAGCGTTTCACAGGGTAACTGCTCCAGCAGCGCTCTCACGGTCTCACTGTTCACTCCATCTTCCATTTGAGAGAAAAATAAAAAAAAACAAAATCAAAATTTGAACGAACATCGGCGTTGAAGTTGAAGTTGAACTCCTGATCAAAGGAAGGATCGGAGAAGAAAGAGTGACAGCGCAGATATGGACGCTGAATTGCTAGAATTGCAGAAACAATTCGAGTTTGCTCAGCAAGCGAAATCAAGTATCCGATTATCGGAACGAAACGTAGTCGAATTGGTCCTAAAGCTCCAGGAGCTTCACATCATAGATTTCGACCTTCTCCACACGGTCTCCGGCAAAGAATACATCACTCCTGTATCTCTCTCACTTGCTCACTTTCTTATAGATACACACGCACACCTCACAATTCTTTGTTCGGTTCCCGAGAAAATGAATGAAAATACTATGGGAGAAGGAGAACTGAATTTTAATGGTCCAAGTCAACTGAACTGAATAACATAGGTTTTAGCTCCGTGGTTTGGGGTTCCAGATTTAATAAGTAACTTGCTTTTTCTTTCTCGGTTATCAAACAGAGCATTACAGTTGAATTTACAATTTCTTATTGTACTTGATAATTAATTGTTATTTTAGTTGTTGCCATTGTTCTCTAACATGAATTTGTTGATACATGGGGCTGTAGGAGCAACTGAGGCATGAAATGGTGGCTGAGATCAAGAAATTAGGGCGTGTTTCCTTGATAGATCTTGCGGATGCAACTGGTGTTGATTTATATCATGTTGAAAAGCAAGCTCATCATGTAGTGTCGGATAATTCGGAGCTAATGTTAATTCAAGGAGAAATTGTATCACAAGCTTATTGGGATAATGTTGCAGAAGAAATTAATGAGAGGCTTCAAGAATGTAGTCAAATTGCTTTGGCAGAAATTGCTGCACAGTTAAATGTTGGCTCAGAATTTGTGGCTTCCATGTTGGAGGCCCGCCTTGGAAGATTGGTAACTAGTTTTCTTTGTTCAAAAATGTTGTTTTTGGATTATATAAAAGATAAACATTATGATACGGGTTGTTTTGGAATGTAGGTGAAAGGTAGGCTTGAGGGTGCGCAATTGTATACACCGGCTTATGTTGCTCGTGTTAGTGCCATGGTTCGAGGCGCTGCAAGGGGTATCACAGTGCCTACTAACTTGTCAGTCCTTTGGGGAAATTTACAGCAGTTGTTGCAGGAAATGAATGGAGGCAGTGGCGTGGCTGTTGAAAGTGCATTCTTCCAGTCCCTCTTTAATGGACTCATGAAGGAAGGCGAGGTTCTTGGATCACTTCGTGCAGGAGTTCATTGGACTCCAAATGTATGTTATGCAATCTTTGACAATGTTGCATATTGTATGTGGTGAGATTTATCTCACCAGAAGAGTTATAGACTTCAATGTCAGTTGTATACTTGCATTGCATTGTGGGAGTATGCTTTATTTTAAGATTCCAAATTGAATTTCTTTTAATGGATGTTCTCTCTCTCTCTCTCTCTTTTTTTTTAAAAAAAAAAAAACATACATTTTTAGAATGTTTCAGTTGAACTTTCAACAAATATGAGTCTTGTTTACAGTGTAAGTGTTCTGATGTATTCTTTATGATTCTGTAAACATTTTATTTACACACTTGTTAGAGTTCAAGACCGAAAAATAAAGGAGGAAACGGAAACCTTGCATTTTAGAGACAGTGAGACACCATTCTATCCCTTTGGTCTTTGGCTATTGCACATTTCATTAACTAGATATCCTTGTTGATGAATGCCAATTGGGATATGCATGGAAGCTTCATATGCTATCTACAGTGTAATTTGCTCCCCTTTATTGATCACTAAAACTTTGAAAGGTTATGAGATGGTGGGGATAGTGTATGAAAGGTGGGAAACATGTTTGTTCAATGCTTCAATTTTCATGTGCTCATGGTATTCTGTTAAATTGTAATATCTTGTTCTTATATCTAGTTTAATTGTGCAACAGGTCTTTGCCAGTGCTCAAAAGGAGTGTGTGGATTCTTTCTTTTCACAGGTTTGAGTCTTGTGCCCCCCAAATCTTTTTAGGTTTGCATTGTTGAGTTGCAAAAGCTGATGCACTGCCAGTTTCTTATAATCTTATTTAACATATTTTGAATATAATGCTCAATCATGTAGCTTTGCTATCTCCTGATGGGTATATAATGCAAATTTCGACTATGTTCCATGATGCTAAGTGACACTGTAGTTCTCTTCCTTTTGCACTTTCCAGCCTGTAAGAGAGAAAAAAATTACTGCTACCTTTATTATTTATCTTTTCCACTTTACTGCAGAATTCTTTTATAAGTTATGAAACTCTGAACAAACTTGGAATTTCCCAGCCTGTCCAGTTCTTACAGGTATTTTATTGAGTTCCTGTTGAACCTTTTTTTTTTTTTTTTTGAAATTTCGATTCATTTTTCCTGCTCCTATGATCATAGAATTTGTTTTAAGCATTTATTGACTACTTGAGAATGCTTCTGTCTAATCAAAACTGTGATCCTGCACTCCAATTTAGTCCAGGTATCCTGAAGGTATACCTCTAGTTACTGCATTTGCTCACCCTTCTTTGACTGAGATGTTAGATGCTGCTGTTGAGGATGCTATTGAGCGTGGTAGCTGGTAAGCGAAATAATGAAATGATCACTTTTTTATTCTTTTGTTTGTGCTTTTTGTTATCTTGCAAAATAACGTCATAATTTCTTGTATTCATTATTTTTACTTCGATAGATTTTATTCAATGTTGCCAAAAATTGTTTTAGTGATTTGTTTGAACAAATTTATAGTGTCTGAATTCTGAAGACAAAGAATTATACCTTTATTTATGGTTAAACCAGGAGTCATACTGGTGTTTGTATGTATAGTTTCGTGAAATGGGCCGTTTGATGTTTTATATTGAAGTTTTGAAATGGTCTTTACCACATTGAAGTTTTATATGTGTAGCTTCCTATGGGCTGTATTTGAGGGTTGAAAGGGAAATTTCATTTTCTTTATTTCTCTGAAGAAGTTAACCACTCATAGTTGTTTGGTAACATAGATTTTAGTTATTTTTCTTAATTCTTTCATTTGTTGAGGTACTTACTATGGAGTATTTTTGCCGATCACTAATTTGCTAGTCTTTCTTCCTCATTTTCTCCCTGAATTAGGTTGTTGATACTTTATCTGCTTATCATGCCAATTGTTTCTTTCTTGGCAACTATTACATTCTCATTGTTTCAATAAAAGAAAAAACATGGTCATCATTGCTATCTGGCTTGATTCTTCTGTCTTAATATTTAGGGACCTTCTTGTATACTCCTTATTGACATTCACAGAATGGGCTTTTTTGAGGACTTCTGGAAAGTAAATTGGTTGAGCTTTATATTTTAAGACATTATTGCTTTTTTACATGGTATGATTGGATGGATATTGCAGGATTGATTCCCTCTCTGTATTGCCCGCATCTTTCGGATCCCAAGATGCATCCAAGATGTTATCACTTTGTCCTTCTGTTCAGTCGGCCCTTAAGGTGACAGTTTTCTGTGTCTATAACTATCGATGTCCTAAATCTGGTGAATTATAATATTCATTTGCCTTATGTTTCTCTTCAGGGTAATAAAGGACTCATCCTGGGGGACTCATATGTATTCAGTAATTGTTTTGTCAGGGTAATGCTCTTGAAAAATTGATACTGAAACGAAACTTTCATTTGGTTGTGCATATATTTTTAATATATTTCTGTATTGTTTATAAAATGGAAGTGGTGCTTATAAGAAGTAATTCTACTGTATATTAGTTCAGAAATGATTGGTCTAGCTTCTGTTGTTGGCTTGAACTTAGAGGCTGAAGAAGTTCAAAATGTGACAGTGGAGGTTTATCTTGGGGTTCAGTGCCGTGCCCCTCTTCACCCTGTATTCAATTGTTCCCTTTTGTATTTTGGGAACTTCCCTTTGATGCCTGGGAACGACTCGAACTTAACCCTCCTCCCCCCTCCCCTCCATGTGTCAGGATGTGAACCTTATATAAAAAAGTAGAGATGAATTACCTTTATGTTTTTTGGAGCACTATCTTGCAGGTTGAAAAACGATAAGATCATGGAACTAAGATTTTAACACTTTTTTTGTATCTTTTTAATCTCTTATATGAATTCTGATGGCTGCAAACTTATCTCTGCATGGCCAGTCTGTTTATGATCAGATGGAGAAAGAGATGGATTCCTTTGTGCTGAATGATAAACTAGACTTTGTTCAGGAAGTTAAGGCTAAAAATGATTCTGGAAGGTCCAATGAGTTATGTGACACTGGTAACGAGAAAAAGAAGAAAAAGGGAAAAACTGCTGGGAAAAAAACGGCAGAAAGCATTCCAGATGATGAGGACTACATTCCTGCAAAATCTAAGAAAAACCAAAGGAAAGGCAAGGATGCGTCTTCTACTCAGGTGTCAGATAAAAAAACTGGAGCTAAGAAAGAGGCTAGAATGCAAGACGACAATCTTAATGTTCCTTCAGAAAAGTGGGTAATGCAAAAGATCCTAACTATGGTTCCTGATTTTGAAGAGCAAGGTCCGTACATTGGTCGTACTTCCTTTCAGGCAATTAGGCATCCGTTCTATTTCCAGTTTTGACTGGATATTTTGTCTAATCTGGCAGGTATAGAAGATTTGCAGATAATACTTAGACCATTAGCTAACTATATGAGACCTATGCTCATTAATTCTTTGAAGGAGAGAAGAAAGGCATTGTTCACTGAAAATACTGAGAAAATAAAGCGACTGATTGATAATCTGCAAAAGAAGCTTGATGAGGTTAGCACAATCTTTTTTGCTGCTTGTCACTTGTAAGCATTCAGTGTTTTGTCATCTTCACAGCCAGATGTAATTTATACTACTAGTCTGGTACATTCTATATGCTAAAGCATGTATTCTGACTTTTGCCTTCTTGCAGTCTTTCCTATATTTGCAGCTGTATGAAAAAGCTCTAGATTTGTTTGATGATGACCAATCATCTTCGGTAAGTTCTTTGGATAGTTTGTACACCAACAACTTTTCCTGGATATACTAATGTTCAAAGTTTGTTATTTTGATGATAACATGTGGTAAAACCAATGATTATGTATAATTTGCAGGTTATTTTGCACAGACATTTGTTAAGAACAGTAGCTGCTTCTATTTCAGATACGCTTTTTCATAACTTGGTAGCACTTTAATAATTCCTTTTACCTCACCATTGATTTGGTTTTAGTGAAGTAAGATGTAGGATCTTGAGGAATCATCTTATACTTAGAATTCATGTAAATATAGGACATGCTCAACAAATTGAAGAATGGAATTGAAGTCGATGAGTCTCAAAGTTCAGAATCCATCACGTTCAATTCTGCAGAAAGAACTACTGTTGTATGAAATATTTACCTCCTTCATGAGTTATGAAATTGATCAGAAGTCAAATAAATGTATAATGCTATCATTTCTTGGGCAGGCAAAAAGTTTTCCAGGATGCCTTTCAAAGAAAGCTCTTGCAGTAGTAGAAACTTTGGAAGGAAAGGTTGGTGACTGATCATGTGAAACAGGAACTTTCCACACTCAAAATTATTTCATTGGAATGATTGTCATTCAATGTTTTGCTCCTTTAATTACAGTGTCCCTTTTTTTTTTTTTTTTTTTTTTTGGGGGGGGGGGGGTGGGGGGGGGTGGAGGAGGTGTTTAGTGCAGTGGGGTGGATTGTGTGGAGGATTGAGGAAAAGGAAACTGTTGTATGTTTGCAATTCCATTCATTTCATTTCAAAACAGCATAATTTCTGTTCTCAATATCATTTTAGGTTTCAGTTTTTTACCTGCATTCAGTCATGAACCTGTAACATTTTTACTGAGTTTTCCCTTTATTATTTTGTCTTTCTGCTTTAGAGAATTTTGCAAGATAATATGATTGGTTATTTGGACATTTTATGGATTCTATAGAATTTTAGTTTGTTGCTATGCATTTGGCCCAACACCCATCTGTTTATTTTTTCTCCACTGGCTGGACTATCAAACCTGCAATCTTTTTTTCCTAAACCTTCTATATGCAAGTTCCTTGCAACATTTGATCTTATGCTGCTGAACTCAGTATCGTGAAACTATTAGCTAATCTAGCTTCTATCTGGATTTTGTTCCCTTAGTTATAACTTCTACAACCAGTTTGAGAAACGTGTGACATTAAGCGTCACTTTTGTTACTGATATATTCAAATATGATTGTTATATTTGGCAGCGGGTTGATGCTTTCATGACTTCACTGAGAGAAATGGCGGAGGAAAGGTATTTTATCTTTTCTTTCTTATTTTTGAGTTTTGGTTTCCATGTGGATTGCATTGCTTTTTCCTTTTCTTTATGTGTATGTGCTTATTTATTTGCACATGGGTATGTGTGATTGCAACCTATTAATGTTGTCGTGAATACTTACATTTCAATTCCATCTTTCTCAGTGGGCAGTTCTTGAAAAAGCTTGACAAAAAATTGGAAAGAACACTTCTACACTCATATCGCAAGGTATGTCTGGGTTGCTATTTATAGGAAAAGTCAGATTTATTCAATCATGACCAGGTGTTACTTGGAAGGTTCAAATAGTTATAAGAGTCTCTACCTTTTATATCATGGTAGTGGTTTTTTGACTTCATCACATGAGAACCTGGTGTTTTGTGCCTGAAAGTTGTTGATTTTTACAGAATACAGATGATGGCATGCAATCCATTATTATATTCACTGTTATTTATCTGGTCATTTGTTTGATGAATATCTAAATTTGTTTGCTTCCACTGTACGCTTGCTTTGCTAGTTTGTTTCTTACGAATACATGATGTACAACTAGAGGGAAATATGATAAGTCAAACTTCTAATACTGGTGCCTGCTTTTATTGTGTCACTGACAGGATTTGTTAGCCCAAGTTTCTACTGAAACTGATCCAGTTACTCTTCTGCCTAAAGTTGTTTCCCTACTTTATATACAGGTTGTGTTTGAATTCTTTGCTTCCATACCAAATTTTTCGTTTACTCTTCTTAACATTTTCTTATCATTGTTGTGCAATTTTTGAACATGTAATTTTTTTCTTGTTTGTAGATTCACAATAAAGCTCTTCAAGCCCCAGGAAGGGCCATTTCTACTTGTGTGTCTCGATTGAAGGTATGCGAAGCACCGTATTTGACACATAAGTGAGAAAGCTTCAGATATCTTTTTTCTCTTTTCCACCTTTCAGTCTCAAGAACACTTTCAGTGTTCTGTTGCTAGAGCACAAACATACAGAAATATATATCAACATTTTGGAGACTTTGGGCTAATTTATCTCAAAATTTAATGATGATGTAAACGTAACACCAGGCTCATGTTATGAGGAGTGGTGATATTTTGGTAACTAATACATTGTGCATGCATGCCATGCTTTTCAGGAGAAGCTAGATGATTCAGCATATAAAATCTTGGCAGATTACCAAACTGCAACAGTGACACTTTTATCACTTCTTTCTGCTGCAACTGGTGATGTGAGTAAACGCATACTTTTGCATATTTGTTTTTATTTTGGATTGTTCTCACCATTCAATATTGATGTTTTTCCTGTTACAGCTTATTAATATTTTAATTTTAATGTGAACTTTGGTAAATTTAGTTTTTTTGCACATTGAGTACGTGGATAAATTTGGTAAATTTAGTTTCAAAAGTGGTTGTTAAATGGTAAACAAGTTTCATATGTACTGGTATTATGTTTCTGAAATTTCTTCCATGTGAACAGGATTTGCTTTATTATTATTATTATTATTATTTTTTTCAATTCGACTCACTGATTATAACTTGATTTATGGTGTTGGATGGTCAGGAAGAAGACTGTACATCTGATAGAATTTTGACTAAAAGGGGGTTCCTGGAGGATCTAATGCCAGCACTAAAAGGTCTGGTTTTGAGCACCTCACAATCTTGATATAACACAATATCAAATTTAATTTCCCCAAGTGTTCCACACTGGGGAAATCACTGTGACAAGGCAACACTGCTCCTTTGTTCGGGGTAAAGTGTACAAAGTGTCTGGATAGATCGCCTGCTAGTATAATAAGGTAGTAATCTTTTTATATTTGAAAGGGATAGATGTAGTCCTCTAACCAGTAAAAGCAAATGCTAGTTCATTACTTCTGCACATACTTGATATCCAGTTGGATGTCTCGAATAAAAAGGGTCATAGTTCGGAATTTTAAGAGATTTTGCAGAGATTCAGTTTGATGGGGCTATGAATTGAAGAAATTCTATAAAGGGATGGATATGGTTTTTGTACGAAGGTACTGAGTATTAGCTGTTGCAATTGAAATAGAAAGCATCGTACGAAGTATGCAATAGTTGCATGAAAAAAGAAACTTACTGAGCTGTACTAGTATATGGATTCCATGAATAAGTAAACTGTCGTGTTTATTCTGCAATGCAGATCTTGATTTGTCTACTTCAAACTATACTATTTAGGGAAATATATGGCAATCATGGAATATTTTTTCAGGTTCCATCCAGAATTTGAAAAGGAATTCCAGTTATTGAGGTTGCGTCTTCAGCTATGAAACTGGTTCTTCTTGATTCGTGAAATTGATCAGTTAACAGCTAATTGAACATTTAAATTCTATATAATTTTAAGTTGGTTATATAAGTGAAACCTCCTATTCATCACAAATGAAAAACCCCATCAAATTAATAAAAAGTCGGAAGTCATAAACATCAATGGAAAAAGTTGAGAATGAGAATAATACCGACTATTAACAAAATGGAATTCCCCGTTTTTATCAAACTATTTCACGTGTCGAGCATCTTTTGCTCAGGAATAAGACGGTAAGTGCAAAATGGTTGGTTCACTTCTTACGGTGAATCCTAGGGTAACTCATCAGTAGAATTTTAATTATAAAAATGCATAGATGAGCATATAAAAACTGATGATATTCACATTACACAATAATTAAGAAGAAGAAGAAGAAAATCATGGCTTTAGTGTATATAACCTTTTTCTGCGACAACATAGCAGATAGACAGTTCACTGACTTGAGGATTGACTGGAGCAACAACTGAAACGCCAGCGACCGAACACTGCCATATTTCATGGCAAACAGATGAAAATTTTATAAAAACAGGACAAAACCATTTGGTTAGCTACACCCAAAACTTTATCACTATAAATTCTATTCGATACTTTCCTGCTGGCGACAAGAACTGCTATTACTTACCACTAAATACATCGGACTCCAAGTTCTTGTTTCGGAGCTGGGTTTCAATATGGCAATTACGATGGAATTTCAAAGCCTCCCACTTTCAATTTGGAGATAAATGGGAATTTATGGGCAACGGTAACAACTTCTCTAAGTAGAGATGAGCCAGTTTATCGTGAATGATTTACAGGACTTACAGAGAAGGTGCACAAGTGTGTTTGGTGTTTAGTGGTGATGAAAATGGAATTCCTTTCATTTCTCCAATTATATTTCCTATGAATGATATGTAGAGGTTAATGGAAAATGATACAACATTAATTCTTCATAATGGTGCAAACAAGATCCCATTGATTTAAGTATAATTAATTTTATATATGTGGACTATTTATATATATAACCAATTATGATGGTTGAAAACTTCTAGTCATGAGCGTTTTCGCTTGTCCGTTTTCCCATATAAAATAAAATACATATATTATTTTCTGTTTCCGTGCAACATAACTAACCATGAATGATCATTTGTAAGAAATTTATAGGTCACAAGGAAAATAATTATGATGTTAAAAAACAATTTTAACCCATGATTGACAATCAAGCTTTAAATATAATTACAGGAAAGAAAGAACCTTAGTATTTTGAATGCTTTCTTGTTTTTTTTATACCAATGGACTCTTTCTTGTTTCAGCATCTTTTGCAGGCCTGCTCAATAATATATATCACACAGTTTTCGTATATGGCTGCAGACCTTAATTAACATTTTCAATCCAGTACTCAAATTAATTAAATCTACGTTTGTTTCTCGAGAAAATGAAGAAATTAATTATACAACTGGCTATGGCATTTGTGGTGATGATGTCCACCTTCCAAGCCCAATCCCAAGGTAATAAGTTACACTTTTTTTTCCCTTTTCCTCGGAAGAAAAAAAAAAAAAAGAAAAAGAAGTTGAGGTTTTGCTTTTACTGTAAACAGAACGCCATGATGACTTGAGGCTTGATTGTGGAGCATCGATAGAAACCCCAGCAAGTGGTGTCGTTTTTTGGCTTCCTGATGAAGATTATGTAAAATCTGGAAAAAACTATACTCTCACTTATGGCCAAAACTTTAGCACATTAAGCACTCTAAGATATTTTCCTGATAGCCAAAAATCCTGCTATAATTTACTGTTTTATGAAAGAGATGGAAAATTTCTGTTTCGAGCTGGGTTTTACTATGGCAATTATGATGGTTTATCAAGCCCTCCAAGTTTTAACTTGGAGATAGATGGTAATTTATGGGCAACAGTAACAACTTCAATGATCGAAGATGATGCGATTTACCATGAAATGATTTATAGAACTAATGGAGATAGTGCAAAAGTGTGTTTAACAAGAACTATGTATGGAGGTGTTCCTTTTATTTCTTCTCTTGAAGCTTCTTATTTTTCCTTGGGTGATGATCCTCGTTATGGGTTTTATCTGTTGATGGAAAATAAGACTGCTTTGCAGCTTCATAGCAGGATTAATTATGGTGCTAATGACACCACCGGGTAAGTTTCCTTTCCTTTTCTTTAAAAAATTTTTCTTAACAATGCTTCTTAGAGGAGTGTAAACGAGATTAGTCGAGTTGTTATAATACACGCTTAAGCTCAACTTGATTAGAACAGTTGAGAGTTAAATTTGAACAGAAAATTTCTCATAATACAATTTATGTCGATAGTCGATAGCTAATAGTGGTGCCTCCTAATAAATCTTTTTTTTTCTTTTACAAAAAGTATTTGAAATTTTTTTCGATTAAACTTTTCTTTGTATTGATATTTGATTCGAGCAGTTACTGGAAACAAACGATTTATATAGCCGACTCTAATTAGTTTGAAATTAAAGTTTTAAGTTGTGTTTGACAATAGTTTTTTAGTGTTTTTGACTCTCAAAATACTAAATGCTATTTATGTTCAATAACATAGTGTTTGTTTAAACTAATTTTTAAAAAGTAAGATAGCGTTTTACTCATGTAACCATTAGTTTTTAACATTTTATAAAAAACTACTGCATATTGTTAAAACAGTTAATAATTATCAAAATATCAAATTATGTAGTTGTTTTGTTGTATTGCAGGCAAATGGATCCATACGATGAATGTTGCAACCGGATTTGGAAACCAAAACAAATGGCAGAATATCGCAATATTGCTTCCAATTACATCCCCGCAGGACATTTCTATGATGAAAACCAACCTCCAGAACGTTTAATGTCAACAGCAATACAAGCAAGAAACGTCACAAGCTCTATCTATCTGTTTATAGACATTTCCGGTCAAACAACAGTAATAGCCTACTTCGTATTCTATTTCAGTGACCCAATTTATAGATATCCTGAAAAACCAATTGGGATAGTTGAAATTTTTGTGGACAACAGAAAATTGGGTGTTACCGATATTCCTTACATGTACGACGACGACGAAATGTACCGTGTCGTTTCATTCTATCCTGTTGAGGTTAATGGTTCAGCTAATATAACAATTTCTCCTGGACAGAACTCTACATCCGCACCGCTACTTAATGCTATGGAAGTGTTTTATGTTGTTAATGTGACTAATATGTCCACCAAGTCAGGATATTTGTTGCCAAATTTCTGTGTGGCAATTTGTTCTTTTAGCCTTTATTTTTTGTTGGCCATTATTTGAAATGCCAAAATTTCCTAAAAGGATGTATGTATATGTTTACTTCCTCAAAATGCAGAGTCTTTCCACATCAAGGGATTTTGGTTTGCTTCAAACACATAACAATTTGTAAAATTAAATATTGATTAATCACTTCTATAGGTAAGAATATGATAAGTTGAGAAGTGCTTTCACAAATAAGAGAAAACATCCTCTTATTTGAAGACTATAGAAATCCAAGATAGCTTAGTCTAGTGGTTGAAGCGCATTAGAACTCACTTTGTGATTTTAGAATCTCGTCGTGGAATCAGCTCTTTCATCTAATTGTTAAATGAGAGGTGAGAAAACACTTTTGACAGTTGTTATAACTGAAAAACATTACATTGAGAACAAATCCATAATTAATTTTAAAGATTACATGGATGAGCAATCCCATAGTCATATATCATCTTGTTAATTAGATGGTGATGGCCTCAATGCATACCATATTGCTATCATTGTATTTGTTAATACCATGAAAATTGGATTTTACTAAAATTAACAGACATTAACTGCCATAATTTGAAAAAAAAAAATTCATTTTCTTGTAATCATAAAAACGCGTGAGCCTTTTTGGAATCTTAATTCTCTGCATCTCATTTCCTATACAATTCATCAAAGGATCCTTAACAAGTAATAGATTAGATACTTACAAGTGTTACTGGCAAAGTTCTTCCTCTACCTCTCTTCTTCCTGATAATTTCTTTCCTTCTCAAAGCTACCCTGTCTCAAGGTATGGCACTTAACTTATGTATTCATGATTACTGAAAGTTGGATTTTTCTCGAATGAAATGGGAAGTAGATTCATATAACAGAATTAATGGTATGGTAAAGTCATGAAAATGCTCTGTTTCTTCCACGTTTTAAACAAAAAACAACATATTTTGCTGAAAAAATGAAAAGCTTGTTCCATCGCAATAGTTGAGACCGAAGCTACTAAAGCTTATTTTGCAATTAGTGTAAGAGTTGAAAATGTATTCACCTGACGACTCCACCAATCTAAAATTGAAAAATTATTATTTGCAAAACTATCACCAAACCCCAAAGAAATGATAAAATAATTATCAAGTTCAGGAAAAAAACCGAATCCTTTTAGGTCTTTTTAGCCTTTGTAATAATATACGTTCAGCAACACCAATACTTACCAATTCAATTCAGAATAATTGATTATTAAATTAAAAAAATTAGAGGAAGTAGATGAACTAAAATATTCAACAAGTTCAGTATATAATTTTATAATATTTTTTTCTAATTTCATGCAATACTAAATTTATATTAATACTATCTTCTACATCAAGATTTAATATTTCATAATAAAAAGTCAAATATTTAGATAAAACTTCAAATTTAGAAAAATTGAAAAGAAAAAATTAGAGAGAATAATTAGATATTAGAATTTGAAGAAATTAATTGACAATAATTTGAACAAATAATTAGAAATTGGACTTTGAAAAAATTATTTTGCAATATTTTGGATAATAATTTATAAATGAAAATGGAAGATATTGTAGATTAGAGTAGTATAATACTCCGAAATTTTTATTTCAAAATAATTTTTATTTAAATTTAATTATTAAATTATTAGTCAATAATATTATGCCACGTAATATTATCGGAACCGAAAATTATTTTGGTTCACCCTAAAATTAATCAAGTAACCGTTAATCGAATAAAAATCGGACCAAATTTTTTGACCGAATTAATTTAAATTAGACCCGAGTTAAATATTTTTTATAATTACTGTGCGTTACTATTTTTTTCTCCCCCCATAATCTAACTCAGACTGTTTGTTTATATTTAATAATTTTAAACTTTATTTTTTTTTCTTTTTCTTTTTCCTTCTTATTTTCTTCTTCTCTCCATCGACGCCTCCAGCCCTCTCAACCCTCACTCTCTCCTTCTCTCTCACTGTCTCTGTCCCTCTCCACTGCGCCGACCACCGCGCCACAGCCACCATCTCCGGTCCTCTCCTCCGCGCAAGGAAGCAGCAACCCTCCCTCTCTCTTCCTCTTTCTCTCTCCCTGCTTCTCTCTGTCGCTCCTTCTCTGCGACTGCCAGACCGCCACAGACCAGCTGCAGCGCCTCCATCGCGCCACAGCCAGCCACCAGCTCCTCCTCGCGCGACCCATCTCCTCCATCGCGCGACTGAGACCCAGCTCCTCCCTTCTCCCTCTGACGCGCGACCCAGGGAGCTCCAGCAGCTCTGTCCATCGCTTCGCGCCGCCTTGAGCCACCACCTGCTCCTCCGCGCGCGACCTTGGCAGCAAGCTCAGCTTGCTACCGGCCACCGTCTCCTCCTCCTCCGATTCAAGAATTTATCGGGAATTGGACATTTATTGAGTATTAATTTTATTATTTTCAGAATTTATTTAGTTAAATTTTTTATTAATTAGTTTGTTTATTTTAGAATATTTGATTGGATGATTTTATAGTAGTTAATTATTTTGATTAGTAGATTAATTTGTGGATTATATATTATTTGGCTGAATTTTAATATTTATGGTTAATTGTTGAAATTTTGATTATTTTATTTTTTTAGTATTGTTAGTTAATTGATTATTTATTTTTTTTATAATTTATTAGGTAGTTGAATTTTAGTATTTTAGTTAATTGTTAATATTTTGATTAGATGATTGATAAGTTAATTTTTAGTATTTTAGTTTGAATTTTAGTATTTTGAAAGGGTATTTAGTTAAATAGAGTATTTGTGAAAATTAATTTATTATTTAGTTGATTTTATGGTATATTGATAGAATTATGGTAGTTAATTGATTATTTAGTAATAGGTTGAGATTTATTAATTTTAATTGGAATTATGTTAATTAAGGGGGTTAAATTGATTTTAGGATATTAATTATTAATTTTGGTATTTTGATTGATTAGTTTTATTAATTAGGTAATTGGTGAATTATTTGTTGATTTTATATTATTGGTGGATTTAATTATTTTTAGGGATGATATTGATAGTTAATTAGTTAAATTGAGTAGTTATAGTGGTTAATTATTTATAGGAGGTTGATTTATTATTATGGTGATTTTATTATATTTAGAAGGTATATTATTAGAATTTTGGTGAATTATTGATTATTGGATATTTTTGATTAATTAATTAATTATGAAATTGATGATTAATAAGAGAAATTGGATAAAATAAATTAATTGATGATTTGGGTAATTAAAGAGTAATTGTAGGATTTTAATTGATTTTGAGGGTTAGTAAATTAATTAGTTAATGTTAAGATTTTAAAATTATGAAAATTCCTCTATTAAGGATTAGTGGGTATATTTGAAAGATTTTTAATAAATAGAGTATATTAAAGAGTAGAATTAATTAATTGGTTGATTAAATGAATTATTATTGAAAGGTGAAGTTTTATTAAATATATTATATTAGAATATTGTTAATGGTGATAATTTGAGATTTTGGTTAATTAAATATTTTGATATATTATGTGAGGACCTTAAATAATTAAGGATTAAATTTTGGATGATAATAAATAAATTATTTCGAAGGTTAATAGTTTTTAAATGGTTATTGTTAAAGGTTTTTATAATTAAATTATTCGGATGATAATTTGAGTATTTGGTAAAATTGCTAATGAATTATTATTATTGTTGGTGTTAAATTATAATTTGAAGTATAAATATATTTTGTGGTAAAATAAATAGAATTGATATCTAGACTAAATACAAAATAAGTGAATAAATTAATTGCTGGTAAATAGTAAGGTTATATAGCAAATTAATAGAAATTTAGTCAGAAAAATAAAAATAAACAGTTAGGTTTATTAAAATAATATTCTTAATTAAGGGAGTCATTATCTGATTATATCTTCCTTATTATGCGTGTTTTTTAAATCGACCAAGTTCCTCTACTACTCTTCCAAATCAAAACTCAGGACAGACCTGAACTTATACTGCGGTCACTGTGAGCAATAATAAATGGTGCACATCATCCTGCATATATACATTTCATATGTATACCATATATTCTTTATATTATTTAAACAATCATGAATCATTTATTATTTCTATTGCTATATTGATATCCTTCATTTTCAAGATATAATATTTTAGTTCTATAATTTTAGTCTTTAATATATAATATTTCGGTTCTATAAATTTATACAATTTTTGCCCTTGATTACATTCATATGTTGCATTTATTGTATTGGATATAATTGTGAATAATTGCGATGTGAAATAATGTGCTTTTATATCTGGGTGAAAATTGGGACGATGTGTGTCACTATGGGTCAGTGGGCCAGGTATAGGGGATCGGCTCCCTGTTATATATATATATATATATATATATATATATTATAATAATAATAATAATAATAATAATAATAATAATAATAATAGAAATTGGCCGGGGGGCCAATAGGTGGATTTGTGATTTCACTGACCAATTTTCACATGTTGTGAATATTTAATTATGATTTGTTTGAAGATGCTGATGTATGACACGTGCTTGTGAAGTATGCCCATTTATTATACTGTGAAAGCATACTCCTTGAATGTGTGGGTTTGCATTATTTATTATTATTCACTGAGTTTAGTGAAATTCACCCCCCTTCCATAAAACATTTTTCAAGAAATAAAAGTACCGTTGGTTTATAAGACTCTGCTCCCTTCTTCGCAGAGATTTGAACATGTTAGTATGAATTACCTGTTAATATTTGTGGTTTTCCGCACATTTTATTTAACTCCGCAGTTAGGATGTTTAATTAATATTTGGTTATGTAAAAAGAAATTATTATGTGGTTATAAATAAATTGTGGAGTGTTCTTTTTGAATATTTGATGACCAGAGGATAGGAATAGTTTGATCATATTATAACAAATAAATATTTACATGAGAATATATTTTTATTAAACAAATATGGGCCCGAGCTATAAAAAGTATTTAATAATAAGGCTGGGTCAGAAATGTTAACTTTGATTATTGCATGAATAATGTCATAATATAGGCTTATTATTTTGTTAGCCAAAAGATAATTGAAATGGATTTTAATAGTTTAGGCATACTACGGGTCTCGGGGGCTTTAAGCTCACCTAGTTCCTATTGCCGGTCCGGCCTATAGTTTTGAGTCGTGACAACATAATATAACCTTAATTTCAGAATAATTACTATTTACCATCAAAATAATTATTTTTGCTTAATTTATTTTCAATCTCCAAATATCTTTCAATTATTTAATTTACTTACCTTATTTGATCCTTAATAATCATAAAAATATATTCTTTTGTATTTAATAACTTAATTCCTTAATTCTAATATCCTAAAAAATAAATTCATATTTCCTAATCATAAATTAACAACCATAAATAATAATTTTCCTTAATAGCGTAATCCATTCTTATTTATTATTTAATTTCAATCTTTTAATTCAAACCAAAATATACAAATAATTCTACCATTTAATTCTTAGCACACATTTAATCAACTTCATAAAAAATTCATCCTTATAATAATTACCATCAAATTCCTTGAATTTATTTAATAATCTATATTTTTAATTAACTAAATAATCCAACTCACACTTAATAATTTTGATCTAGCAAAAATCCAATATCAATACATTATTCTGCCATTTATACCTATATACATATATGATATTTGTTTCTAATTATTCAAATCCACCAATTAACCATTAATAATAATTTTAATATTTCTAAACTTTAGCAATAAGTCCATAATATGATTTAATTAAAATTCCCAAATATTAATCATATCAAATTCTGTCAGTATAACCTAATAATCAATGTTAATATATAATAATAAATTATTTAATTAAATAAATAGACTCCTAAAATAACTCTAAATAGAAAGTAAATCAGGATTTGGAATCCTTATTTGATACGCTATTCGAACTCTACTATATATACGCTAAATGTATCCTAAAATCGGGTTAATTACAATCAATCTCTCTCAAAATTCTGAGTTTAACAAATGTTGCGGTGAGCGTAGAACACACCTTCAATCTAAGCTTCCCTAACCTAGAACAATTTTTTGTTGAGCAAGAGGCAGTTTATGGTTCAAGACCAACAGTAAAGAAACCTTTGAGCAAAGCACAAGTGCTAACACCATGGCCGGATCACCTCTACCCCGTCGTGTGGCCACTCCTGGCCATCAAGCATTCTCTTCTGGAAAAGAACACAGAGAAAGCAGGATGCATAATACAACACCTATGAACTACGTTGCTCTTCAAAAGGATGATTCAGCCTCTAAAGGTAGCTAGTCTTTGCTCATTTGCTTTAGATGTTGTGTAAATCATTCTTCAGTTTTAGGATGCTTGACGCAATTCTGCCTCAAACTTTCAGTAGCTAACCCTTGCCCATTGGTACAATTTTTGATTAATTAAATTAATATAGGCCTAATAGTCTGATAAGAAAATTACACAAATAACTACTAGATTTGCATGAACTATTATATCCTTGCACTTATGAAATGCCCAATAGTTGTGTCTAAAAATAAATTATAGGACGAGATGTCACAATTGAGTTTTAAAGCAAAAGGATGAACAAGACATTCTCTACGAGTTTTTGATTTCTGATTCTAAGATTAAAAAAAGCAGTGTTTGATGAACATTATTAATTTGGAGTTAGTGTGCTTGGCCAGATTCATGATCTCAATCCACCATTCGCCACTTTTATTAATTCCTAATTCCAATAATTACTATTAAGCGTCAAAAGCATATCATTGGTAATCCAGCATAATAAACAAATTAATATAGTAGTGAAAACATTATTATCTCGATAGAACCTCCTTTGCCTTCTGCCCTTTTCTCATATCATTGAATCTCTAGTTTGAGAATCTTACTTGACATTTCAGCAAATATATAAGTATTGTTGAGATGGTGACATGAATAATTATTAAATTTATATTTCTAATGTTAATTAATTAGTGATAGTATGTTGTAGGGGATATGAATATATCTTTTCATTTGTATGAAAAAAGGATATTTTTTATTTATTTGATTTTGTGAAGATTACTAGGTTCTTTTTATAATAGCTTTGTTTTGTCTTTGTAAAGACAATTAATTTAAAATAATATTAGAAAGAGATTAACTGCTCTTTAGATCTTATTAATTTAGAGAAAAATAAGATATCATAATTGATTTAAAAATAAATTAAATAAGTATTCTAGTGGGATAATAAAAGAAAAAGAAAGTTGCACTACTGCATAAAACGTGAGACGATGGAAAAAGAAAAGTTACAAGACAACCACGTGAACAAATACATAGTTCTCTTTTGTGCAGGCAACTTGGAAGCTAAAAACCCACATGAAATTTCCATGGAGGCCTTTAATTTCAATTGATGGAAGCACCATTTACAAATTAAATAATGAGTTTAAAAGTATTAGGCATGCTGAGGGCTGGAATGTTTCAGCACTTTGGCCAAATATTTACCACTAACTTTGGAAGACCAGATGATTAATTAATCCTTAAAAATCTGAAACTGCTGTGAAGTACATATCTAACTTATTTATTTTCAATTATAATTAGGATTGCCAAGGTAAAAATAGTTACATAAAACATTACCTTATTCCTTGTACTTTAAAGGCCACACTTTTCTGGTAAAGCACGCCTATATATTTCGTGGATGTATAAAAGACTAGATTTTCTTTTTTTTTTTCCCCTTAATTTGGAAGTGCATGACATCTCTTAGCAAAGATTTGGTAGTCTTATTTTATAATTCCCCTTTTCACACTAGTTTTTGACATATAACTGTGAAGGACAGAAGCATACTATCGTAACGATGGCAATGATAGTGTCACCAAGAACAGGTATATATATATATATATTGTTCACTAGTTTTTTGTATATAGCCTTGAAATATATGTTTTATTTTGTCTTCATGGGAGAGAGGATGGTAAATTACCATTGATTGCTAATAAAAATTTAAATAGAATTAATAACAAGTTGGCTATATTTACTTATTTCCTCCATATTTGATAAAGTAAAGTAATTTTGTTAATTAATTTATTGCCTCGTAGTTTTATTCTCTTTATCATGACTAAAGTGCAGCTAGCACAATCAAATGAAGATTAATAAAACAGACTTGAACAGTACACCATACTCCCGTTCGCCAGAGGCTTAAACGGTATAGTTTTTTCCATCTAATGGAATAGTTTGCTAGTGTAACACCCCGATTTTAGAAAAATAACATAAATAATTTTAATATAATTTTATTCTTAATAAAATTTAAATATTTAAATTCCTTCATTGGTGATTAATAAGAATTTGTGAAAAATCGTATGCTAAAATACTAAATTAGAGGATATTAGATAAAAATCATTATTAATTGTAGTATTTGGTTGTTAAGTATAAAATTTCAAAGGTTATTTCCCAACAAATAATAAGTGATATTAGTTAATTACAGTTATATTAAATGACAATTTATAATATTTCTATTTGGGATTTGAAATAAATTAAATAAAATAGAGACATGAATATTTATTTTGATTATAAAAAAAAGAATTGAGTAAATCATTGTTAATTATATATTATTGACAAATATTGTTGGTGTCAATCCTATATATATTGTGTATAAATGATTGGTGATAAATGGTATTAGATGGGATTTGGGTAGATAATAATAATAATAGAAAAGAAAAAAAAAATTAAAAAAAAGAATCCCTCATCTCTTCTCTCCAACGTTACCCTCTCTCTCTCCCCGACTCTCACTGCGCGACAGCCTCCTCCCCCTTTCTCCTTCACGTTTTCGACCAACTTGCCATAGAATCCGGCAATCGAGCACTCTAACTTCAAGTGCTCAACGAGAGGATGAAGTAGATGGCCTTGGTTTGTGCGATCGGTGCTTAAAATGAAGGAGATAGGGACTGGAACTCCTTCGACATGCCGCGATGAAGTTTCCGACGATCCACGTCGTTATCGGCGGTTCTGGGGTAAAGAACAGGTGCCGATCAACTCGCCTCTCCCTTGCGAGCAGAACCCCTCCATTTGTGGGCGTTTCCCTTGAAGTTTTGAGCAGCCACCGTTAATGGCAGAAGGAGAGCGACTGTTGGTGCTATTTTCGGCAAATCGGTGAAGTAACTCCTTTAGTTGACGCTAGATTTCAACTCCTTGTGGAATTCCGAGTTTGCTGGTGTAAAAATCGCCCAATTCTGGGCTGAAAGGAGTTTCCGGCCACCGTTCGCGGCGGCGTCTATGGCGGTCCGGTGACCGGCCGGCGACGGCCCGGCAAGACCTTCCAGAGACAGTAACATCAGCCTTTTGTAATGAATCCGAATCTGGACTCAGAATCGCAATTTGGTAAATTTTACAGTTAATTTGGCAATTGTGTATAAATTTTTAGTAGAGGATTAATTGAGTAATTTTGATTGAAGTAATTTGATTTAAGAAGAATTAAATTAATTATATAAAATTGATAATGGGATTAGTATCAAAGAAACTGATAAATTATATAATTTAGCAAGTTAAAAATAATTAGCAAGTGTAAATTATATATCTTGAATTGGAGAGATAAAATGTCAGAAAATAATTTAAATACAATAAGTTTTGAAAATGTATTGTGAGAATGAAATTGTTGTCGTGAAATTCCTAAGAATGGTGGATGGAAATTATCGAAATTTGCTCGGTGGTCTTTGAGTATTGTGTTGTTGTAAAGATTGGTAAAATTCAAATAATAAAGGTAATGCTGCTAAATTTTCTTTGACGGAAAGAAAAATTATTGAAAAATTAAGCTTATGTAAAAAATAATAAATAATATTATTTATTAAGGAAGTAAATTTAAAGGAATAAATTAATTTAGTAAATACAAATTTAATTGTATTTAATTGAATATAAAGAAGGATTGGAAAATGAAATTTTAAATTAGTTAAGCATATATTTTAAATGATATATACAAAAGAGTTATCAAATATTTATTAGAAATAAAATATAGTTTTTTTAGGTAAATCAAGTATAGCTAAAGGAAATTAGATAATTGCTCAAGAAATGTAGAATTGGTATAATAATTAAGTCCATGAAAGATTTGAATTAATTGAACTTATTAAGAATATAAGTTTATGATATTTAATAAAAAGAGATGTAAATTCAAACGAAAATGAAATAAGTATAATAAAGAATTTATATATATCGATAGAGCATAGAAATAAAGAACTAAAATATATTGTATAAATTGTTTATAGGTTGGGATAAACTATAGAAGTGGATTAGAAACAATAAATAAGAAGCAAGACTAATGTAGCCTTATAAGTCAGGTTAGTGCAATATTAACTTTTTATGTTATTTAAAAGTATAAATGTATTAATTTTATTTCTATTTTATTAAATGAATTAGTTACTTGGATGAAATATTGAAATGAGTTTATGGTTTTGAATAAAAGAAGTGATATTGAATATAATATGAATTTCATGATTGTATTTGAATTATGAAAATTCTATTTTTACGAAAATGAGATTACTAGCCACTTATTATTATTATTGTTATTTGAAAAGTGGTTATGATTCAATGCTTTAGCAGTGTTATGAAATGAATTGTTGCCATTATATTTTTTATATTGAAAAATGAATGAAATGATTTATAGTCTCATAACAATTGATAGACATGGATATTGCCATTCAATATCACTTTATTTGTTGAAGTTGATATTGTGATTGATATGGTTATTACACTGCCGGTATCACTTCATTTATTGGAGGTGATACTGTGATTGATATTGCTCCCTTTATAGTAAGGTTGTAGACAGGTTCCCTCTTCTGTTGAGATAAAAAAAAAATCATAGATTGAAGTTGTAGACAGGCAGGTTTAGATGTGCACATTAGATTATGATGGCCCTTCGGATTGAGTTTATCTAGATTGCTGAAACTAATTGAAATATTATTGAATGCATATTTTCTGAAAATGATATTGATGATATTCTATCAATTTATATGGCAACTAATGAATTTTTAATTAAAGGATTTTCCATTGCAATTGTTATTACTAATATTAAATGCTTTCTTGTAAATTAATGATTGAGTTTCGAGATTATTGAGACTTTAAATATGAGTATTTGAAGAATATATTTCATAAGAAACTTTATGTGCAAATGATATTTTAATGTTAGAAAAATATAGATTTATTATTAAAAATACAAATTAGCACCACTAAGCAATCTTGCTTAGCAATAGTGTTTTCTATACTATCCTAGGAAAATGAAAGGAGAAACCATGAGTTGCTTTTGTAGTTTTGATTATAATGTTTTATTTAGAATTATTGTATGATGTATAATATAGTATTGATAGAACAATCATTTAATTGAGCAAATGTATAAGGAGTTTTAATTATAGTACAACTTATGATTTTGTAAATATATGTTTATAATTACATTTATTATGGTTTCTTTGATTATGAAAAAAAAAAGAGAATGATGATCTAGTATGCAATTACATTTCACGGGGCTTATGAGTTATGAAAACATTCATGCTTTGTAAATATGTTGGTTTGAGTAATTTTATTGATTTAAATATTTTATTTTATTTAATAGAAATTGTACTTTATGTAATTGGTAATTATTAATAATGCACTTTTTTTATAGTATTTGTAAGAACTCAAAAAAGGTTTCTGATTTTATTTTAATCAATACATTTTATATGTTATTATTAGTTATGTTTTATTTGAATAACTTTATTGAATTCAATATTACAAATTGTAAATGGGAAAAAAGAAAAAAAATTTTAAGCCTCTTGTAGTGTACTTAGTAGGTATTTATAACTGTTTAGTACTTATTAAGTATACTACAGGCGATATGTCATGTCTTACAGTAGGGTAGTGTGTGGCAGGCATGGGCCTAAGCGACCCAATTTTCTCCGCTCAAAGAGACATGTTCGTCAGAGGCCTAAGCGGCCTAGTTTTTTCCATCCAAAGGGACAATTCGCCAGAGGACTAAGCGGTCTAAGTTTTCTCCATATAATAGGACAGTTCGCCAAATGCCTAAGTAGCTAAATTTTCTCCGTCCAATAGGACACGTTTGCCAAATTTGCAGATCATCGAACAATACAAGTCAGCCTGGTCTACTGAGGTACACAATTTTTACTGTTCAAACTATAACTAGCACAGTCCATGAATTTCTCCAATTTGAGGCATATTATAAATCACCAGCATGGATAAGCGGCCCGGTTATTATTCATTAAAATTAAGGCAAAAACTCCTTAGGCACATATTATAAATCATTAGCATGAATAAATCAATTAGTTGCTAAGTCAATTAGTTGTTAAGCTGATAAACATATTTAGATAACTCTACAATCTAAATAAATGACATGCTTGGATAATGAAACCAACAAATAAAAAGGCTAAGTAAATAAAGGAGACCACAAATCAGAGTAATCTCATTTCATTACATTAATAAAGAAACCTTTATAACCGTAAGCACAAAAGCTGCCGCAATAAGTTATAAAAATAAAATAAAATAATTTATGAAAATACTCTATAAATATTATATTTAGACATAAATGACCAAATAAGTGATGGAAGATTACTGTTAATATATAATAATAAATTATTTTAATTAAATAAATATACCTCTAAAATAACTCTAAAAAGAAAGTAAATCAAGATTCAGAATCCTCATTTGATACGGACTATTCGGACTCCATTATATATATGCTAAATATACCATAAAATTGGGCTAATTACAATTAATCTCTCCCAAAATTCAGAGAGTTTAACAATCAATTTTCAACCAAAAGTTACCTTGAACTTAGTAAATTATTTATTAATACTTATTTCAATCTTTTTTTTTTATCCAACCAAATAACCACTGCAATACTCAATATTTTCCAACTAGTTAAAATCCTCCAATAAATACCTTTTAAATTTCTATAATAGCTTTATTTATTCTAACCACCATAATAAATCAAAATCCTAAACTAATTAATATTTATCAAATTTGTAATTAATCAATTAAATCCTATAATTCATCTTTAATAAATTCTCTACTAAAGTAATAAACCATATAAAATATCCACTAATTAATAACCATCCAAAATCAATTTTCAACTAAATAATATTTATCAACTAACATCCTATAATCATAAATCTAACAATTTTCATCTATTCCAATATTTACCCCTTAATAAAATCAATTCTCAATCTTTATCGTTCAACTAACTAAGAGCCCATTTGAAATAAATGAATTTCATAAAATTTTATGGAATTCATTTAAAAATCCATGTTTTCGTATTTGGAATGAAAAAAAAAAAAGATTTTAATTATAAAAATTCAATTCTACGAAATTGAATATAACTACACCAAATTCTACAAAAATTGGTAGAATTTTTAAATGAATTTCACAAAACTAAAACACTTCAATTTTTTGTGACGAAACTACCCTTTTCTTCTATAAATTCAATTTTTTAATTTTTATTACTTAACTTATTTATTTTATGAAATTTGATCATAATAATAAATCATTAAACTTTATTCGATAAAACTATCCCTCTGTAGACAAAAGTATTTCCTTTCTTTTCCCTTATTTTTTTTTCTTTTTTGGATTTCATAGTTATTAATGCAAAATTACAATTTTTATCCTATGCACTAATGTTTCTAAGTATAATTAACAACAATAATAACTTTTCAAATATTTTTGTAGTTTCTACATTAATTAATTAAATAAAAAAGAAATTTTATTCCTTTTTTTTTTTCCTTGAACGAACACATTTTATACAAATTAAAGATAACTATTATTATGATGAATGTTATAATGATTTTATATATTATATTTATATTTATATGATTAATTAATTAGCTAGGGTGAAATGTGAGTGTATTATTTATATGAAATTTATTATTTATATCTTAGTAAAAAAAATAGAAAGTTATGATATTGTATATTGATGAGTGTAATTTTAGATATGCTTTCAATATATGGAATAATGAATATCTTGTATCATGTTTCCTATTGCATTCCCTTTATATAGTATAATTTCAATTGTAACTGTCATAGGTGAAATCTAATCATAAATGTCAGGCCATATTCTTGGCCTTTAATGACTTTTAATGTCCTCTTTTGACCAAACATTTATTAAGAGTTACGAGGTTTAAACATTATTCGGTTATATCTCTGTTCAGGTGTATCTCTGTTCGGATTCTGATGTCACTCTCACTGCTCGACTCTTTGATTTAGTCGAGATTACCGTTCGGTAGATATTTATCAGACTCTTTGTCTATATAATAAATATAAATTGATGTTTATTATTTATTTTTATTAGATTATTATATTAAGGATATTTTAGAAAATAAATATAAATAAAATTTCATTTAAAAATTTATTCCAAATATAATTTTGTGAAAAATTCAATTGACTTAGTCGAGATTACCGTTCGGTAGATATTTATCAGACTCTTTGTCTATATAATAAATATAAATTGATGTTTATTATTTATTTTTATTAGATTATTATATTAAGGATATTTTAGAAAATAAATATAAATAAATTTTCATTTAAAAATTTATTCCAAATATAATTTTGTGAAAAATTCAATTGAATTTCTTATTTTAAATTGTAACATATCAAACATGACAAATTCATTTACAAATGAATTCTAAAACCATTATTCATTTTTTCCAAATAGGTCGTAAATCCCTTGATTTTATTATAAAAATTCTGCCATAAATTTATTTTCAATCCACAATTCATTTTTAATTAATCAATCCTCAGTTAAACTTAATACCAACCATAATTAATTTAATTTACTAATTCTCCTATTTAATTAATCAACTACTAAACCAAATATATATTACCTAATAGCATAATTAATAAATCATTCAACCACACAATTAATCAAACTAACCATTCACACTAAATACTAACATTAATTAATTATTAAAAATTAACTAAACAAATTCTGAAATTAAAATTAGTATCCAATTATTATCACAGTCCAAAATTTAAGATGAATCGCAAGGAGGTGGCTGAGTTCATGTGAGAGGAGGAGGAGACGGTGGCCGGAGTTGCTAGGTTCGGTCAAGGAGCAGCTGAGGTGGCCTGTAACTGTTGCACACGAAGGAGAAGTTGCTGTCGTCATGGTCGTGCGAGGAGGAAGGCACCAGAGATGGCAGCGCGCGATGCTGGGCCTGCTGGATCGTCGGTCCGGTGTGGCTGAGCTGAGGTCGCGCGATGGTGATGTTGCATTTGCTGGAACAAGCGCGACAGTGGAGATGGCTGGAGTTGAAGGCGCGAATCATTGAAAAAAAAAAAAAAACCCGTTCAAGTGGGAGAAGTGACGGAAAAAAAATAGTGGTGCACCATTAAAAAAAATCAGTTTGGATTCAATTCGAATTTATTCGGTTCAATTTAATAATTTAGTTTAATTTTTAATTAATTTAATGATTTTTCAATTGATTTTAGGATAAATTATAATAATTTTCGGTTCACATAAATATTACGTGACATAATATCATTGGTTAATAATCTACTATTGAATTTTAAATGAAAATATTTTAAAATAAAAATTTGGAGATATTACAGCTTTGCAATATATTAGCAATGAAAATTAGCAATGAATGTGTTATCCCTTGCTAGATTTCACATGAAATTTTAGCGCAAATCTTATCAATAACTTAGCAATGGATTAGTAACAGATTATAGTAAGGGACGTAAATTCGGTCACTTATATTTTTTAATGAATTATTAACATATCGTACTTTTCATTTTTACAGTTTATTCATATTTTTCGTTTCGCAATTTATTCATGAGAAATTCAATTTATAAATTTTGATATTAGTGAATTTAAATTTTATTTAAATTATTTTTATATTATTAGTTTTATTTTATATATCATTGAATTTTATTATTTTTTTTACATTGTCTATTTCTCGTGGAAAGCTAATGGGAACTCCAACTCTAGCTAGTAAAATTTTTGTATTTTTTAATTCTTTTTGCAATAGTTATTAATATTTATAAATTTTATATTTTCAATTGTATTTAAATATTATATTTAAAAATGTTCTATATAAAAATTCGGTTAAACCGTATTGAACGCTGTTGAACCTTTCAGTTTTGTAAATCTCTATTTTGACCGGTTCAATAACCAGTCTGGTTCTAAGAATACTAATATTTATACTTAGAAGTCTAATATATATATATATATATATATATATATATA
>CANUEP010163683.1:0-20262 GCA_947857235.1 Jatropha podagrica
TCGATTTATGTGACCAATTAACAAACAAGGAAGCAATAAAGCTAAAATTAAAAAAAAAATGCAGAAAAGCAGTAAAGAATCGCAGGGAGCGTAAGGGAGAAGGGATGTCCGTCAACACAGACTGAGCCCCTAAAAACGGAGGCCCGAGGGCCAATTTAATAGGTAACGGAGACCCGAGGGCGGGCGTGCCCGCCTGGCCGGGCGGGCGTGCCCCACTCTCTTTTTTTCACTCCGGAGGCTTTTTCGGGAGTTCCGGACCTCCAAAAAATATTCCGGGACTAGTTCCGCGATCCTCATAATTTTTCGGACATTTCAAGTACCATATTGGCATGCTTTCGGCGAATTTCGAAAATGGCCTTTGGTCCGGCCGGGCTGTTTGCAGTCCGGGAAAATAGGCTTTTTGAGCCTAAAAAAATTGAGTATTTAAGGGCGACCGCAGCCGCTGTCGCCGGCGATAGCGGCTATCGCCGCAGCGGCTAATGCCGCCGTTAAGGGCGACTGCCACCGCCGTGGCCGACAGACCTTCTAGTTTTTTCGTTCCGGAGAATTTTCCGGCCGGACTGTTTGCAGTCCGGGAAAACTGGCCTTTTGAGCCTCAAAATTTGAGTATTCACAGCCCCACACCACGTTAGCTTCTTTGGTGAAGGCTGCTATAGAGCTTGAGATTATCTGAAATGAGAGACAGACCAAAGGTCAGAGGACCCAGCAGAGTAGTCAGTATAAGAGATTTCAATGAGCTACGTCTGGAAAGACTTTAGGGGTCCAGTCTAGTAGCAAGAGGTTCAGAGGTGGATCCCAGATAGGAGTCAGACCGGGACAGAGAGTTGGTCAGGGTAAATTTACGAGACCAGTCCCTCAGGCTACATTTGTTGCTAATGGTAGAGGTGTTGCATGGCCAGGCCTACCAACTTGCGCTCAGTGTGGCAGGGGACATGCTGGGGTGTGTTGGAGAGCTCCGAGAGCTTATTTTAGATGAGGATCCATTGAGCATGTGATTAGGGATTGCCCTTTGGTAGCTACTGGTTCGGTTCACCAAGTTGGGAGGCCAGCTCCTTATGTTCAAAGGGGCAGAGGTAGAGGTCATGGTGAGGCACATGGTACTGGGATTCGGAGGCCAGTTTTTGACATTGTAGCTAGACTAGAGGCTAGAGCACTAGCGAGGGCTTATGCCATCAGGACCAAGGAGAAGCAGGATGCTCCAGACGTCATAGCAGGTACTTTCTCAATCTTTGACACTCTTGTACTTCCTTTGATTGTAAAGGACTTTTTGAAATGGATTTCCTTTAAATGAGTGTGGTTATTTTGAAGAGAAAATATTTTCCCTTGAGTTTGAAGAAGTGGTCGAACCTAAGCTAGGTGAAGGGCCTTTGTGTTTCTTTGATTTTTATTCTTTATTTTAACTTAAATGAGTTTATTAATAAGTAATTTGATGATGGCTAAAGCCATTTCCTTGAGTTTTAATGTTTAGCATTTTTCAAAGACTTAAAGAAGGTTTTGAAATTGTAAAAGGGATTTTGCGGTTAAATGCCTTAAGAAATAAATTTAATGGTTTTGAGTAATGATTTTGGGTTAGTGATTAAGGTTTTTGATGGAGGGAACCATTTCTCTATTTTTAATAAGAGTGGTTGAGCCTTCTTTAGAAGGTAAGGCTTGATTTTCACTCTTTTAAAGCATTGATTTAGGTATTTTATACCATATTATATACATATGTTTTGAATATGTTCAATTGAATTTATTAAGTATGAGAAAAAGGAGAATGTGGTGGTTTTTGTAAGTTGTAAGTTGAGAAATTTTGAAATGATGAGTTTTAAGTGATAGAGTGTTTTGATTAAGAATTGTGAATAAGTAACATGATTATTTGTGGAAGAATGGGTTTGACTTTAGGCTCTACTATACATTATTGAAATATAGTAAAATGAGATTGATATCAATATGTGAGCATGCTCGGGTTATCAGCCCATTCTATTATGTGAAAGCTATGATCATATGCTAGGGTTATTAGCCCTTATGAATAGGCGAACGTACTGATTATGTGATATGTGGTAGTTCTTGCACAGGCTACGGTTATGAGATATGTGGTGGTGGTTTCACAGGCCACTGTTATGAGATATTTGGCGGCAGTTTCACAAGCCACGATTATGTGAATCTAGTTATATTTCTTTCTGTATGTGTATGAGCCCTTAATTAAGAATGGAATTTTATTCTGCTATAAGGAAACGAAAATATATTTGTATTTATGACTTTCCTTAACTAAGAATGTAATTTTAATTCATTATAAAGAAATCAGAGATATATTTATATTTATGGCATTTTCCTTTTTTTTATCGGATGATGTATTAATCTTTAAATGTGAATTTCTTTATGGTTTTTGAAATATTTCAATTTAATTAGCACGTTTTCAGTGTTTAATATATATTTTGAATTGAGTATTTTGAAGCATATTTGAGATTTGTTACTTTGGCATTTCTTGTTATTTTAATTGATAACTATTTAGCACCACTGAGTCTTCCACTCAATGCGTTGATTTTTATCATGCGCAGGTTGTGAGCTGTCGGTGCTACATGATGACCGAACAAGTAGCATTAGAGTAGAAATAGTAGTATCAGAGTAGAAGTATTAGTTTTTGTTTTAGGTAGGACATGCATATTAATGTGAATTATGGCATGTATAGACTTATTGTAAAAGGTATTAAAGTTGTAAATATTGAAAATGTAATTAATGAGATTGATGGCTATATAAGTATTACTATTTGATTATATTTATGGTGTATGAATATTAATGAATATTCTTTTGAATGATTAGTAAATTAGCATGTTATGACTTATGTGAATATATGGATACATTCATTTAGAATTGCTGCGTGATTTTTAGTTGATTGGAGTTTTGGGAATTGGAGGAGAATTTATATTGGAAGTGTATATGTTTTCTTTTTGTGATAAGTCAATTTTTAAGCGAAACTTTTGCGAATTTTTCATAAGAATTTTCTTAAATATTGCTTTTAAATTTTAATTACTTACCTCCTTGTGAAAACATAGATACTTTCAATATATGATCCAGAGTTTTTAAGTAAAATAAGATGCTGCTCCAACACCGAATGTGGCATTCGTCGTCTGGTCCTCCGGGATTGGGCGGTGGATGTTACATTTAGTTCTGAATTGTAACGCCCTTTCTCCAACCACCAAAGGAATTGTTCGCTTTGGATCAAGCCGGTTCCATCTCATACTAGATTTGCAAGACCCGTACGGTTTTATCCCGCAGGTGAAATGAAAACTTCCTAGGAGGTCACCCATCTTAGAATTTTTGTCAAGTGAGCATGCTTAACCCTGAAGTTCTTCCAACTCTCTAGCCATTCCACCAAAAGGCACCTCTGATGATTGGTTACCCCATTTTCGATATATGATTTGATTCATTTTTGTGTCCCGCATTCCACTACTCTAACTAGTATGTTATACTAGAAGCTCGCCAAGAGCCCTACTCTACTCGCCCTCTTAAGATTGCTTTGTCGGGTTGGGATGTCACAGTAAAAGTTACATCTTGGTCCCTACACGTTTTTCAATTTTTCAGTTGGGTCCAAATGTGTTTTATTTATTTTCAATTAAGTCCTGAAATTAGTTTTAATTGGGTATTTTAATTAATTTTGAATTAATTAAATTTAGAGGACCATTAAAATTAATTGTTAGTGACTAAAATTGAATTCATAATATTTTTCTAATTTTGTTAGAAAAAGAAAATTAAAAAGGTTTAATTTGTAATAAAATTATTTTGTGAATTTATTTCTAATTGGATTAGAGAATAAATATTATAAATTGATTTGTTTATTAATTCTAATATGATTAGAATTAGTAAAATTGATTTATGTAATAATTTTATAATCTATAAAATTAGTTTTAATGAGATTTGATATATGAATAAAATTATTTTATTCATAAATTAATTTTGAGAACATCAAATATAAAATTTTAATTGTTAAAATTTTACTTTCAGCACATGAGTCCAATAATTAATATATATTATTATTAGATAATATTTAAATACATTTCATGTGATTATTATGCATGAGGGGTGATTATGGACATTAGAAAAGACCTATGTGATTGGTTTATTATATTTGGTTGAATGATTTATGTAATTTTAAATAGGATATGCGTGCCCTGATTCTCTTTTATTTTGGATGGTAAATTTTTTTATTTATTTTATTTAATTATGTAATAGTTAGATAATTAGAATATGTAAATAGGATATTATCTTGTAACCCAAGAAGAAAAGGAGAATCGAAGAAATTAAATGGAGCCTTAAAGAATCTAAGTCAAGGAGCTGCTATTGGGCCTTATGAAGATTTAAGAAGCTACTACCTAGGATTTTTCGGCCATCTAATTTCCTTAATGGTCAAAGGAAATTAGTTTTAGATATGTCCATAATCATCTAATTAGAATGGCATGCTAAAGGTGTATGTTATGTCTGTATGATATGTGAGACCTGCGATCAAAATTTAAAATAAATCCCTTATTAAAATTTTAAGTACATATTAAGAATATGATTGATTGCCACCCATTGTTATAGCATGAAAACCGAAGCTCCCTTACGATTTGACTTGTTGGGTGAACCCAATGTTGGTCATAACCAAACATTTTTAATGCTATCAAATAGCTTGAACAATGGTTTTACTTAACTAATTTATTTGATTTGGATGAGCAAACTCATGATCAAATAAGATTAGGGCAAAATTAGGCAAAACATATTTGATATGTTTAGACAAAGATTTGTACCTAATTGATCTAAGAGTCACATAAAGATTTGATTGATAAGTTATGTTATCTACCTAAATTAGTTCAATATAACCTGTTGGGAAAACCCAAGGTTATTTGGTTTTATTGGGATCTTAGCCTACTAGGAGATCTAAACGCTGGATTTCCCGAATTAATAGAAAGGGCGATTAATTTGAATAAATAGTGGGAGAACTAAATTAAAATTAAAGACCTTATTTAATTTAATATTGCATGAAATTAATACTTGATATCTCTATATGTAGATCAATTATCACCATGAGTAATAACCTATGCCTGCATAGCATACTTGATGCTAATAAATTGACTGGACCAATATTTATTGACTGGTATCACAATCTGAGAATTGTTCTCAAGCAAAAAAAGAGGTTATATGTTCTTGACAGGAACATACTTGATATTTCCGATAATGATGCTACTGAAGAAGAAAAGAGTAACTTTAATCGTTATACTGATGACGATGAGCAAGTGACATGTTTGATGTTGGCCAACATGAGTTCTGAACTTCAAAAGCAGCATGAGAATATGGATTCTCGCACCATCATCTTGCATCTCAGAGAGATGTTTGACTCTCAAGGTAGGTTTGAGAGGTATGAGACCTCTAATTAATTGTTTTTCTATAAGATGGCAGAAGGCTCTTCAGTTCATGTCCACGTTCTGAAAATGATTGGCTATATTGAAAAATTGGGCCAATTGGCATTGCCATGGACCATGAGCTGAGTATTGACTCAATCTTATAGTCTTTGCCATCCACCGATTCACATTTTATTTTGAATTTTAATATGAATAAGCTGAATGCTTCCTCATCTGAGTTGCTTGGTATGCTTACCACTATTGAAGGAGCCCTTAAGAAGGATACTGCTCCTATACTTCTAGTTCAGTCTTCTAAGGCTAAGAAAAAGCCCAAGAAGAAGTAGAATAAGAGAAAGGCATTGAAGCCCAATGGAAGTGTAATTAAAGAAAAGGGAACCTGACACCATTGTGGTACAGATGGCCACTGGAGGAGGAACTGTAGGGATTATCTTGCGATTGTGAAAGCGATAAAGCTTGCAAAAGCTTCTGCTTCAGGTATGTTTATGGTTGAAATTAATCCTTTTATTTTTTAATTCTTGGGTATTGGATACCTAATATGATTGTCATATTAATAACATGTAAGAACTAAAGAAAAATAGAAAATTGAGGAAAGATGGACCTATGTGTAGCCTATGGAGCAAAGGTTGCTACATTAGCTATAGGAACATATTTGGGCTTAATATTAGGATTAAATAATTATTATTTAATTTTAGTACTTAGTAGAAACATTGTTTTTAGTTTCATATTAGATTTTGAATATTGGATTCAAATTATTTTGAGAACAACGATTGTCCTTCTATAATTTTATGAAACTGAAATTAATATAGATGATTTCTATAATTTTTCTATTGATAAATTCCTCATCAACATAAATAGCAAGAAATCTAAAATAGATAATATTTCATATCTTCAGCATTCTACACTTGGTCACATTAATAAAACAAGAATCACTAAGTTATCAAAGAAGGTTACTTTGAATCTTTTTTATTATGAATCATGTGAAACTTGTGAATCCTATTTAATGGGTAAAATGACTAAAACACCCTTTATATGAAAAGATGAAAGGTCAAAAGATTATTGGACCTAATACATTTAGATGTATGTGGACCAATTACTGCCCAAGTCATAAGTAGATATGAATGTTTCATTATGTTTACTAATGACTATACTAGATATGGCTGTGTGTATATATATAATGAAACATAAATCCAAATTTTGAAAGGTTCAAAAAATTCAGAAATGAAGTTAAGAAACTAACTAAAGTATTTTGATCAGATTGAGGTGAAAAAAAAAATACTTAAGTTGAGCTTTTCAAGATTATCTATTATAAAATATGAATCGTACATTATTACATATAGTACAATCCATGATTAGTCCTATAGAATTATCTTCATTCCTTTGAAGGATGAGCCTTAATAATGCGATATGCCTTCTAAAATTGAGTTCCACCCAAATATGTTGATAAAATTCCATATAAGATATGGATCAACATGCTTATGTGAAGTGTTTGGGATCTGATAATGCTATGAGCTAAATCAGATAGATATAAGTTTGTGGGATATCCAAAAGAAGTTATTGGATATTATTTTAGCCATCTTGTTAAGAGAAAATGTTCATCTCAAAACATGCTATCCTTTTAGAAAAGATGTTTATCTTTAAAGGAAGCAGTGGGAGCTAGGTAAAACTTGAAAAGTTCAAGAACCTCAAACTAACATTAAAACGGAACTAGAACAGAAGATTATTGCATCAGATAAACAGTCAAAATACATTGGTTAAAGAACCACAACGTAAATCTGTTAGGATGAGTCATACTCCTACAAAGGTTGGACCTTCTTATGGAGACTCGAACCTAACAAATATAAAGGAGAAATGTTTGACATTTTACTTGCAATTGCAGCATATTGTGATTATGGAACTTGTCATATTGATGACAAAATTGCATTCTTACTTAGAAAATCTAATGATTTTTGAATCAAAAGTTTTTCTTAATAGAGTATGCAAACTGCAAAAGTCCACTGGTAGACTTTAGCAAGCCTTTATAGAATAAGAACATCCATTTTAATGAAATAATCAAAACAGTTTGATTAAATTAAAAATGTGGATGATCTTAGTGTGTATAAGAAGGACAGTGGGAGTGGAATGATATTTCTTATTTTGTATGTTGATAAATAGGAAATTGCAGTCTACTACTATAAAAGTTTGGTCATTCAAGAATTTCTTCATTGGAGAAGTGGGCTATATACTTGGTATTAAAATCTATATGGATAGATTTGATAGGCCATTATGATTATCTAAATCCACACATGTTGATAAAGTGCTAAAATAGTTTAGCATGGAGGAATCCAATAGAGGGTATCTGCCTAGATAACAATTTGTTCCAGATGAAAGTCATAGGACTGTTGTTAAAACTATGCTTAAATATTTAAAAATAAGTAAGGATACTTTTCAGTTATGGAGAAACTAATGAATTAAGAGTTCACAAATACATTGATGGCATCGGATAAAACATATGGATAATTGGCTTTAGTATAAGTGGGAGATTGTTAGTTATATGCCCTATAGCCAATTTGATTGGTTTTATTTTGAAATATAATAATTCATGTAATAAATATTTGATTATTAATAAAAGACATTTATTTATCTTTTATATTCTATCGATTGAATCTTGGTAAAAGATAAAGTCCATGAGATAATATTACTTTGTAAAATAAATTATAATGTAGTTATAATTATGAGTTTTATATTTACATTAAAGAAATGTCTCTAAAGATAAAGTCCATGATACATATTATGTTCTTTCCTTAGGGAAGTAGCTGTTCTCATAAGCTGAGATATGTGTGATATCTAGAACTAATATATAGGTGCTTCTTATTTAAACAAGTCCACTAAATTGACCTGCATGAGAATTCCATATGAAGAGTTACCTATGTCTATGGAATACTCAAGTGATGGTTGTGTAAGTGATCCTTTGACTTGAGATTACTAAGTTGTCTTATATAGGGATGATTATGTTTTGATTCTTTGTTCATATTATTTATTGTGTAATTAATAAACAACGATTAATTGGAAATAGTAGGAATTGTATGGAGATACTTGTATAATCAGGAGAGGATTCATCACCCTAGGTATAATAGGGAAAATGTTCTAATTGTTCTCTACTAGTATTGATTAAGAAATCCTTGCGCAAGGTGGAATGAAATTAGCAAATGAGATTTGGAATTTCATTCAACTGTTCAATAACTAAGGTTAAGAGAACTAACATGATTTAGTAAAGTAGACACACTCCATGCTTAATTATTAAATTGGAACATTAATGATGAAGGGATATTAATTACACTGATAAATCATGCACTGAAAGTTTAAGTCAAACCACTTTGACTTTCCAGAGATTTGAGTAGTCTTGACATATTGCTAGACAATGTACTTGACCTTCAAATATTAACTAGTTATTATTTGTTACCAACATATTTGGAACCTAAAAGGTCATTATAACACCCTAAATATAATAAAAATTTTATAATCTAAATATTGTACAAATTAAATAAATAAGTGATAAATAATTTTTTATCAACCAATCAAATTAGTCACCCACAAATCAAAGACTGTCCTACAAATCAAAGGACTCTCTTAAAAATCAAAGGATTCATCTATTACTCAATGGATACATCTACTAATCAAAGTACTTATTCACTAATCAAAGTACTTATCTACTAATCAAAAGTAATTACCTAAAAATCAAAGAACTTATCTACTACTCAAAGAGGATACATCTACAAATCAAAGAACTATCTACTAATCAAAGGACTCATCTACTACCCAAATGATATATCTACAAATCAAAGGAATTATCTACTACTCAAGGGACTCACCTACAAATCAAAATCCTAAACTATAAAAGGGGAAGAAGGGCAAGAGGTAAGTCACCCCTTAGTAAAAAGAAAGACAACAAGTGTATTAGGAGATGAAATTCACTTCTCCACCTCCAAAAAAATTATAACCATAGCCTTCTTTCCCTTATCATTTCTATTGATCTCTAACCTTCCATAATTTATTTAACAATTCTTCATAAGTGTCTACAAGTATCCTAAAGGAAGAGATAAACCAACAAGTGATAAGAAGGAAATAAAAGAGGTAAGGAATATTAAATTCTGCATTTTGATTTTTATTCTATAAGTTTAGACATTTAATTTGATGATTAAAAGCTTAAGATGTCATAAATTGGTTAGGATAAAAAGGAATTGAACATGTAGAAGCTAGAGACTATAATTTTCAAACTATCTCAATAAAACTGCTTAAATTTAGCCACTGTATTTTATTTAATTAAATATGTAACCAAGCTTCAAAATTTATGAAATTTTACAGAGAGCTAAGCTAGGATGTTAGCAAGGTTTTGGCAAAAGGAAAGTCCAAGATATTAAAGGAAAAATAATTATAATTAAGTAAATATGGATTACTCAGTAGGATACTCTGAACAGATTTCACCATAGTGTTTAAATTATTTGATAGTGTAAATGAATTTTTAAAATTCTAAAAATTATCTTAAGATGTTAAGAAGGTTGTGTTAAAAGGGCAAGCCTAAATGATGAGGCAAATTAGAAATACTAAGTAAATAAATGAGAGGACTCAGTCTATGAAAACTAGAAATTTTAGTTCTGTAATTGATTTATTTAAATAAGAAAATGAACTCCAAAATTTATGAAATTTAATATGGGAATTCCCAAAGATGTTAGAATTATTGTGTGAAATTTTCAGAGCAAAAGGATATTTGAAAGTAAAAATATAAATAAACGAATACAAGTGACTCACATGCTGAAATTTTCTGAATTTTCTTAATTTGTACTAAAGTTCACCAAATTTAATCTAAATTATTTAACTATGAATATAGGTATAAAATGTATAAATTATGTCCCTAAAATTTTAGATTTTAAATGAATAGAAATATTAAAGAACATTGAACGTCAACAAAGAGCTAGAAATAAACTAAAATTGCAAAAATATGTTTAAATGTGAATATAGGTCAAGGGGTTACTACAAATCATTTTGGATTATAAGTGACAGAAAAGATTCAAATACTCGAGTTCAAGGTGAGTTATAGTATCTAACCCTTCCTTATTGTATTAAAACTTTTGATCAAATACATACCATTGCTAGTATGAAACAATTTGTTTATTACATTGTTGACCTTGAGCCTATTTGGACTCTATGCCTATTTGATTGTACCAAACCATTTGTTAGCCAATATGATAGAATCCCAATTTGGATGGGAGATATACCATCAGGCTATGTGCACATAGAGATATGTGATGAAAGGGAGAAGTTACTGCCCTAAATGTGAAATGTGTGATAGCACTAGAATATACATGGTGATATGTTTTATTCAGTGCTATATATATGTGCTTGTCTGTCATATTAGTGATACTTCATTTGTGAATTTGATCCGAATACCATGAATCCTCAATAACAATTCATTTGTGATATTGATCAGATTACTATGAAACTCTTTGATATCTCACTTGTGATATTGATCCGATTACTATGAATCCTTTTAATGAAATGATTTTTGTTGATTAGCTATAATAGTATACCATCTGGTATTGCTATAAATGTTAAACCTTGAGATACTTTCATTGTATATACTGCCTATATGACACTATAATCTCATTAAATTGACGACTCATTCAAGCGTCTGTGGTTTCAGGTAGAGGTGATCCTGATCCGTCAGCTTCTTGATTTCCTTCTTCTAATAAGAAGCTTGTGAATAAAGTATATAAATAAGATGCACAAACTCTAGTTGCTTCGTCGTACTTTTGGAAATGATTTTAGTATGGTACCTAAGTAAGCTACTTTGTAAGTACTATTATAATAGTGTGGTATGTAACTATATAAGTATATGAAAGATTTTATGATTTGAAAAATTAATATAAATAAATAAAATTGATTATAAAGTTAATAACAAAGATAAATAATTAAAACGGTTTGATTATGGGTTCTACGAAGTGCTCAGTGGCTTTAAGCCTATCTAGACCCTAGGACCATTGCACCATCAAATTTTGGGGTGTGACAGAGTTGGTATTAGAGCCTAGGTTTATGATAACGAATAGGTTAATGGTTTATAATCATAAATATGTAAGAATACTACGGAGCATAAGATTTTTCTGTTATGTCTTGTTTTCATTGCTATCTAGATCCCCGTTGAGCCGTGCATCTCCTTCCTACTTGTAGATTTAGTATGGCACCTAAAAGGGGAATGAGAAAAACTAGATCTGAAGGGGTTGTTCCTTCAGAAGAATCTGTATAGAGAGCTGAAAAACGAAGTGCCTCCACCTCCAACACCACCGATCCTTGAGGATAGGATGATTGGAGTAGTGGAAAGAATGGAACAATTACAAAAGAATTATGAGTTGATAACAGAAATGTTAATACAGTAGAGACAACAACAGCAAGCCCCTATTTTCGAAGTTCAAATTGCTACAGCTCCACCTTCACCACCAATGGAGCCGGAAGAAGAAAGAAAATTGTTAGAGAGGTTCTTAAAATTAAAGCCTCCAATTTATAAAGGGGATGAAGATCCTACTGAATTTTTAGAAGAAATGGAAGTAATGATTCAGATACTTCGTTGCCCAGATAAGAAAGCAATCGAATTTGCAGGGTATCAAATGAGGGGTGATGCAAAGGGGTGGTACAAAAGAGATGTGGCTGGGTTGCTAAAAAGAAATACTCCTCTTACCTAGGAAACGTTTGCAGAGATGGTAGTAAAGGAATTTCTACCGGAAAGTGTTAAGCAAGCCAAAGCCATAGAGTTTGAGAAGCTAGTGCAAACTCCAAATATGAAAGTATCTGAGTATGCTAGACAATTTAATCAACTGAGTAAGTATGTACCTGCTCTAGTACCAAATGAAGCAAGAAGGATAGACAAGTTTAGATGAGGGTTGGTAGCATCCGGGAAATTGTGGTATGTGACTATATAAGTATATGAAAGATTTTATGATTCGAGATATCAATATAAATAAATAAAATTGATTGTAGCCCACCTAAAGTTAATAACTAATATAAATAATTAAAATAGTTTGATTATAGGTTCTACGAGGTGTTCGATGGCCTTAAGTCTACCTAGACCCTAGGACCATCGCACCATCAAATTTTAGGGTGTGACAGTCACACACATAAGAATGGATATGATAAAGTGAAAACGAGAAATCGAATCAAGCATGACTTGATTACAAATAAGTTTTGTAGAGTTAAGGATAAAATTGTAATTTATATTTGATTACAATTTTACCTAAATTATTAAGTATTGACTTAATTGATTTATGTTTGAAATTTATTAAGATAAATTTTAGATTAAATAAACCTAATATTTTCATTATGATTTATTTATTTAAATAGTTAAATAAATAAATATAATTGATTAAATTGAAAATCATAATAATATATGTATTATGATTTATTTATTTAAATTGTTTAAATAAATAAATAGGTACATATATATTTAGTTATAATTTATTTATTTAAAAGGTATAAATAAATAATTATAATTAATTTATTTGTAACTTAAGGTTTTCCTATATAAGATTTAAGAAACAATGTAGACAGTACAAAAGTTGAACGTGAGAACAAGAGTTGTTGCTCATAACCACAAAACAAAACAGAGAGCCTATGATAGCTAGGACCATAATATGCTCTAACCTCTCAACCTAAAGTAGTTTTAGAGTTTTTCGATTGTCCATTCATGTGGATACTACTAGAGGCCAGACGTTTGGACGACTTATGGTTTGCGACAACCTAGCCTTGTAGATTGAAGTTTCGAAGAATTTGCAAAAGAGATATTCTTCTTAACTAATTTTATTACCTTATTCATTTAAACGGATCCCTATTGGTATAATTAATTTATTTTAATTATATTATTCCGCTGCGCATATTTGATATTGATACCCAACAATAGCAAGGGTGTCAGTGTTTCCTAGCTTATGTGCTCGAGCATAAAAAGGAACCTCAAAGTGTGCTGGATGTACCGACTGTTCGAGATTTCCCTGATGTGTTTCCTAAGGATTTACTAGGGCTAGCTCCAGATAGAGAAGTGGAATTCAATATTGAGGCGATTTCGGATACCGCCTCGATATCCATTGCTCCCTATCGTATGGCACTTGCAGAATTGAAGGAGCTGAAAGTGAAGATTCAGGAGTTGTTGGACAAAGGCTTTATCCGCCCTAGTGTCTCTCCATGGGGTTCCCCAGTACTATTTGTTAAGAAGAAGGATGGAACTATGCAGCTTTGTAACGGCTATAAACAGCTGAATAAGGTGACAATCAAGAATAGATATCCGTTGGCACGAATTGATGACTTGTTTGACCAGTTAAGAGGGGCTTGTGTCTTTTCAAAGGTTGACTTGAGATCTAGATATCATCAATTGAGGGTTAAGGAGTTAGATGTGCCTAAAACTGCCTTTCTAACTCGGTATGGGCATTATGAATTCTTAGTAATGCCATTTGGGTTGACTAATACCCTAGTTGTATTCATGGTTTTAATGAACAGGGTTTTTCACCCATATCTTCACCTATTTGTGGTGGTGTTCATTGATGACATATTGGTGTATTCACGGACTACAGCCGATCATGATGTTCATTTGAGGACAGTATTGCAAACTCTAAGGGAAAAACAACTATATGCTAAATATAGTAAATGTGAATTTTTGTTAACAGATATAGCTTTTCTAGGGCATGTTATGTTAGCTGAGGGTATCAAGGTTGATCCTAAGAAGATTGAAGCAGTGGTTGATTGGCAGCCGCCTAGCAATATTGCAAAAATCAAAAGCTTTTGAGGATTAGCGGGATACTATAAGCTCTTTATCAAGGGACTTTCACTCATTGTTGCCGCTATGACAAGGTTCCTTCATAAAGATGTCAAGTTTGAATGGACGGAGAAATGTGAAGCCAGTTTCAACTAGTTAAAGAAGACGATGACAGAAGCACCAGTGTTAATTCAACTAGAGCCGGGCAAGGTATATGATGTTTATAGTGATGCTTCTCTTAACGGACTTGGCTATGTACTCAAGCAGGAAGAAAAGGTAGTTGCTTATACATAAAGGCAGTTGAAGCCACATGAAAAGAACTATCGCACTCATGACCTAGAGTTAGCAGCCATTATTTTCGCATTAAAAATCTAGAGGCATTATTTATATGGGGAGAAATGTAGACTCTTTACTAATCATAAGAGTCTTAAATATTTGCTCACTCAAAGGGAGATTAATTTACGACAGCGAAGATGGGTTGAGTTACTGAAGGACTATGATTTCACTATTGATTACCATCCTGTCAAGGCAAATGTAGTTGCAGATGCACTTAGTAGGAAATCTTCGGTAGCTCTATGAGCAATGAATGCACATTTGTCGATAACTAGTGATGGGATTGTTGAGGCCGAAATAAGAATCAAGCCTACCTTTATTCAACAGATTAAAGAATCCCAACTGCTTGACGAGAAAATTTCCTTATGGAATGGTTTGGTTCGAGAATGAAAGAAGAAAGGCTTCGTAATCAGAGAAGATGGTTGTCTATATTTCGGAGATCGAATTTGTGTACCAAAGATTCTAGAGTTAAGGAAGAATGTCATGGAAGAAGCTTATAATAGTCCATATGCCATGCATCCTGGTAGTAATAAAATGTATCAGGATCTGAAAATTCATTTTTGGTGGCCAACGACGAAGAGAGAAATCACAGAGTTTGTATCTAGATGCCTAACATGTCAGCAAGTTAAGGTAGAGCACCGGGTTTAGTCTGGTTTGATGCATCCTATCAGATACCTGAGTGGAAAGGGATAGAATAGCTATAGACTTCGCGATTGGATTACCAATGACTCCAAGGAAGAAAGATGTTATTTGGGTTGTAATTGACTGATTGACTAAATCAGCCTCCTTCCTGTGAGGACTGATTTTACCTTGGAGCAGTATGCACAGCTGTATCTTGATGAGATTGTGAGACTGCATGGTGTGCCTTCATGTAACACCCATTGTCGAATCTCGAAGAACCAGACGACGAGCACCACGTTCGACGCCGGAGCACCATCTTATCTTACTAAATAATCCTAGGTCATACATTAGGAGTGGCTAAGTTTTCATAAGGAGGCAAGAAATATTTTTTTAAATAAATTTTGAGGAAATTCCTACAAAAAATTCTCAAGAGTTTCCCCTAAAAATTAACTTGCCACACAAAGAAAACAAATACGCTTCCAATATTTATTCCTCCAAATCCCCAAAACTCCAATGTCAACATAAACAGTCACACAGCACTTCTAAATACTCATTCAGTCACATAGGTTCTAACATAATAGGTTATTATCAATGTAAGGATTCAATCTCTAATAATCAAACACTTTAAATTCATATAAAGATAAAACTCCTTAATTAAACACAATTCTCATAAATTCACAAACACATTATGTACAACCTCAATCTTTTTATATTATTTTTATACATACAACCTCAATCTTTTTACATTATTTTTATATATGCCATAATTTACATCCTAATACATGTTCTACCAAAAATAAGGCTTCCTTTCCGATGCTATGCCCTTGTTCTTCAAGCAGCAACCACTGCTCTTAACCTGCCCGTGATAGAAATCAACGCGCTGAGTGGAAACTCAGTGGTGCGAAAAGAATACTAGAACATGTCTCATATAGAATGCTTAGAAATAAATCATAAAATTCCGATTATATTGAAAATACTTAAAACATAAATCATATGAAAACTTCACAATAAGTTAACAAAAATTATAAGTATATCAAATGTTCATTTAAAGAAAAACACATTTCCATGCTTTCAAAAAAAAACATAGCAACCGTATATATTTTTTCTAGCATTAAAAACATATGTTTCATTACTTTTACCGTATCATTGGGGCTCAAATATACCAAGAGAAACAATAGCAGATTTGATTCTGTATCATGACATATTTGGCCTTAGGTCGCCAACCATAACATAAAGGCATTAAAGCCTACTTATACATAATAAGAATGTCCACTTAAACATAAGGCCTCCAGAGCCTACCATATGATCATAGCTCATATCATATCATAATGGCATTTAGGCCGAGCATGCTCATCTTACATAAATGAATCATATCATACTACATTTCAACCAAGTACAGAAAGAGCCCAAAACAAATCCATTTCTTTATAAATAATCTTATCCCTTATTCATAATTCCTTAGCAAAACATTTCATAACTTAATACTTATTATTTCAAAATCACTTAACTTACAACTTGTAAATACTTATCAAATCTTTCTTATGTTCCAAAGCAAAATCATATCTCTTTAATACACATACATACATAAATTAAAATACTTGGAACTCAATGTTTAGAAGACCCAACACATGCCATACCACTTTAGGGGGGTTCGGCCTCTTTAGCAAAATCAAAAGGGGAAAAAGTCCCCTTCCATAAAACACCATATTTCAAGCTAAAAATACTTAGTTAAAACATTAATAACCTTTACCCTACACATTTATTCTTACAAGAATATTTACTCATTTAAAGTCTTCTTTAAGTCTTGTAAAATGCTTGAACATTAGAATTTAAGGGTAGTGATTTAAACCACCTTTAAAACATTTAACAATTTACTCATTTAAGTTAAAAATTCACATGAAAACAAAGAAAACCCAAGGCCCTTTCACCTATGCTAGGTTCGGCCTCTCCCCCAACTAAAAGGGGAAAATGCTTTCTTTTAAATTAACCTCATTTTCTCTAACACAACCCCACTCAAAACCACACTAAAATCAAAGAACACTAAAACATGAAATAGAAGTTCATGCCCTTCCTCCTAAGGAGGTTCGGCCAAGTGAAGGGAAAGGAGAAGGGAATGTTCATGTAAAAACAATCAAATAATCAATTCCCCAACACAATTCACAAAATCATCAAAAATCATTTAGAGCCTTAAAATTGGAAACTTAAAGAAATGAAAAGAGAAAGAAGATATTAGTGCACTAAACTCTTAATCAAGCTTTAAGAAGCTTGAAAAGCCTTACTCTTTGGCTTTTTCCTTCCCTTTGATGGAGGGTTCTCCCACTTCTTCAAAGAAGGAAAAATACCCATTAGAATCAAGAAATGATTTAAGATGAGAATGAAGCATGATTTAAAGCATAATCTAACATATAAATACTATGAATTCCTTAATTAAATCCTTAAAATAAAAAATCACAACTTACTTTCTTGGGTAGTAACTCCAAATTCCATAGCTTCTAGTCACCAATTTCCACTTCTTCTACTTATTTCTTAAGGTTTATTCAATAATCTTTGGTTTAATTCATGAAATTTGAGGTAATTTGGAGGTAGAGAAAATGGAGAGAAAGTTGGCGTTTGAAAGGTGGAGAAGAAGATGGGTGAATAGTGTGTTGAGTGGTAACTTTAAGTAGAAAAGTCAAACTTGACTTCTTACGTTTATGCTAAATGAATGGCAATGATCAAGTCAAAGTATTCTCATCCAATGGCTCTAAATATTCATCAAATAATTCTCCTCTAATTATTATTTAAATCCACCAATTAATTAAATTAATTCCACAAAAATAATTCCTCAATTATTCCTTAACATACTACACTATAAAACATTATTCAATAAATGCCTTAATTCTCCAAAAATATTCATGAAGTACTTTCTACCCACTTATATCATGCAAACATGCTCCAAAAATATTAAATAAAATATTACACATGTATAGTAATTTCTCCGGACCAAAATAATACCAAATCCCGAATCGATGGTGTAATATCCCGACCCAGCAAAGTGATCCTAAGAGGGTGGGTAGAGCAAGGCTCTTGGCGAGTTTCTAGGATGGCAGGCTAGCTAGGGTAGTGGAATGCAAGACATAAAAATGAATCGAATCATATATCGAAAAGGGGGTAACTAATCATCAGAGGTGCCTTTTGGTGGAATGGTTGGAGAGTTGGAAGAACTCCAGGGTTAAGCGTGCTCGGTTGACTGAAATCTTAGGATGGGTGACCTCCTACGAAATTTCCATTTCACCTATGGGATAAAACCATGTGGGTCTTATCGATCGAGTATGGGATGGAACTGGCTTGATGCAAAGCCGACATTTCCTCTGGTGGTTGGAGTCAAGGCATTACCATGGTACTATTCACAGACCAGCAAATCACTATTACTAACACTGCAAAAGACACTAAAAAATGGACTGTTACAGTTCTCCCCCCCTTAAAAAAAATTCATCCTCGAATTTCACCTGATATAAATAGCTTCCTCCGTCTTATGATTCCTCCATAGGACCATCACTAGAGGTATTCTCTTATTCCTTAATTCCTTAACCTCTCTAGCAAGTATCCTTATGAGTTCTTCCTTATATGTCAAATCTAGTTTGATGGTCACAAACTCAACTGAAATAACATGCGAAGGGTTTGATCGACACCTCCGTAGCATGGATACATGGAAGATATTATGTATTCGATCCAAGTCTGGCGGTAAAGCTAGTCTATAGGCCAATGGACCCCCACGCTCTTAGATCTCGTATGGACCTATAAACCTAGGACTAAGCTTACCCTTACCAAATCTCATAACTTTCTTCCATGTAGACACCTTCAAGAACACTCTATCACACACTGAGTACTCAATATCTTTCCTTTTAAGGTTTGCATACGACTTTTGATAATCTAAAGCCGCTTTCAACCTTTCGCTTATAATCCTAACCTTATCCTCTGCTTCTCGAATTAAGTCAGGACCCACTATCTTACTTTCACTGAGCTCCATCCAGCATAGAGGTGTCCTACACTTCCTACCATACAAAGCCTCAAATGGAGCCATCTGAATACTCGACTGATAACTATTGTTATAAGCAAACACAACAAGTCGAATATACTTCTCCCAATTGCCCTCAAACTCTATCACATAAGCCCTCAACATATCCTCAAGCACCTAAATCACCCGCTCTAATTGACCATCTGTCTACGGATGGAAGGCTGTGCTGAACTGCAGTCTAGTACCCAAAGCCTCATGTAGCTTCTTCTAAAACCTCGACATAAATCTCGAATCTCTATCAGAGATAATGGAAGAAGGAACTCCATAAAGTCTCACAACTTCATCAATGTGGAGCTCTACATACTGCTCCAAAGTGTAGCCACTCCTAATAGGAAGAAAATGTGCTGACTTAGTCAATCTATCGACTATAAACCAAATAGCATCTTTCTTCCTAGATGTAGTAATCAAACCAATCACAAAATCCATAGTAATCCTATCCCATTTCCACTTCGGAATAAAGATAAGGTGTAGCAAACCCAATGGGACCTGATGCTCTGCCTTAACCTATTGACAGGTCAAGCATCTCGATACAAAATCCACAATGTCCCTCTTCATAGACGGCCACCAATACTGCATCCTCAAATCTTGATACATCTTATTACTGCCTGGATGCATAGAATACGGACTACTGTGGGCCTTCTCTAAGATACTCCTCCTCAAATTCGAGATCTTAGGGACACAGATTTGATCCCCAAAGTATAAACATTCATCCTTAATCTCAAATCTCTTCTTCCTGCCCTCTCTAACTAGGCCTTTCCACAAGGCAATAGTCTCATCACCCTATTTTGCATCTCTAATCTGCTAAAGTAGGCTAGGTCTCACCATAAGCTCTGCTACAAGAGCACCATCTCTAGCCACTGATAACTGTATTGTAACAGACTGATTTTCTTTTAGTGTCGGTAATAGTGATTTATCGGTCTATGAATAGTACCATTGGTCCGGGACTTGGTATTATTTTAGTCCGGAAAAATTACGATGCATAGTTAATATTTTCTTTACTATTTTTGGAGCATGTTTGCATGATTTAGGCGGGTAGAAAATATTTCGTAAATATTTTTGGAGAGTTTATGTATTAAATGCATAATATTTCTAGTGTGGTATATTAA